>RJWM01009805.1:0-66567 GCA_004363535.1 Dasyprocta punctata | reverse complement strand
ACATTGGTTTTCAGGTAAACACAGCTGAAGGCTAGTATCTCTATAGTTAATTGGTTTAATTTCACTGAATCTCTGCCAAGGGATACCGCTTACATTTTCTGTTTGATTCATGATGACAGCATTCTGGGAAAATCAGGGTAACTTAAGTTTTAGTTGCATGCTTATAGATCATTAGCTTTGGAGTACATATTAAACTGTGACTTTTATTTTTATTTTTTCTTTAACAGTAAGGAGACTGTTGATCTCTTATGCTCCATCTTTCTGATAATAAAGTCACCTATGGTTATGTGAATTTATTTACAGAATCAGGGATAGGTTTATATTCATTATAAAACCCAATTCTCAAGCCCTCCCTGGGCTGGGGTCTGACGAGGAACTTGGCTAATACTTAGGGCTATTATCAGTTACCGCCACTGCGCCCTGCTTCCATCATTCAGATCGTAATCATGTGGACATTTCGTATCTGCCAAAGGTCCCTCTCTTCTTTCTTTTTTTTTTTTTTTTTGGTGTGTGTGTGTGCGTGTGTATACTGTTCAGTACTAAATTTTAATTAGGTCTACAGAATCAACACAAGTGCTTAACTTACATTCTTGATTTATTCAAGTTAGAGGAGTGAGATTTTCAGAGTGAAGCCTTAGAAAGACCTTGCTGTGTAGAACAAGATTCTGGAGGGGATGAACCTGGAGTGAGCAAGGATGGGAAGGAGCAGATTTGGTGGCGGAGTGGCTTCTGTGTCAGGGGAACACAGGCACAGGCGGGGCGACCACGATTTTTAAACTACTCCATCCTTTTGAGCACACAGCTCTGTAAATCCATAAATTGTTTTTAGGGTATGTAGAATTATAGGGATCTAATTTAAAACAAGCGAGAAAGAAAGTTTTAAAAATCTAGTCTCTTTATCCTGTCCACTGTCTTTGAATAAGTATACCCCTTCCCACCCGTACTGGGAACTGAACTCAGGACCTTTGCACTGCTATTTCTCTGGTCCTGTTTACTATTTTTATTTTGAGCTGGGGTCTTGTTAAGCTGCTAAGTTGCCGAGGCTGGGCTAGAACTTGTGATCCCCCTGCTTCAGCTTCACAGAGTGCTGGAATTGTAGGCAGGTGCCAAATGCCTGGCTGAATAAATTCTTTTCTGTTTTCTCAGAGGAGCAATATAATTTAGCTTAATTCTCTTTCAGTGTTTTCAAGGAAGGGATTTCTGGCATTAATGTCCCTGCATGTGTGGCTGTTGCTTTGGCAGCTGGGCTCTGTCTGGGACTCCTAAGTAAAGATACTCCTTTCCTACAAATATCTGTAGGTCCACAGAGGTGGCCACCATGAAAGAGACATGCTACTTTGCTCACATGGGCCTTGAATGCTTGGCATTAGCAGTAACCTTGCCATGAAAGGGCATTACAATATACCAACAATGGGGAAAATAAGCAAGAAAACTCTGGAAAATGTCCAAGTTAGTCTTTAAAATGTATCTTATGCTTAAGAAACATTTTAATCTTGGATTCAGTACAAAATTTCAAAACTTAAGCTCACTGAACCATAATAGGGCTAATCATAAAATTCTTAACTGTAGCAAACTTTAATTATTGCAAGCTGTAGCAATGCTTTGGAATGCTAACACAGGTTAGCAAATGTGCTACAGCACATTTTTTCCAAATGGTAAAACTATTTCAAGTACCCTACCAAATAATTACACTTCAAAGTGCTCCCTAGGCTTGGAACCAAAATGGGATGAGGGGTAAACAGGAAGAAACAAAATTATCCAAAGACAGAAAGCTTTCACCTCTGTACGATTTTGTGTCAACTTATTGATGTGATATGATAATTATAACTGAAATTATGACCACTGAATTCCATTACTTTATATTAGAAGAACTAAAATTCATAGACTTACTCATGTTAAGACTGAGAGCAATTTGTTCAAAATATCCTGGTGAGAAGAAAATTGCCTTATGTCTTTGAGGGGTCATAATAGTTTTCACAATGTCTACAATAAACTCAATGCAGGACATAACAGATAATTGAAAACAAAAGCTTGACTATATTAAGTCTGTTGGTATCAAGGTTAAAGTAGTGGAATAAAGTATTCAGGTTAAGTGATGCTATTAAGGCAGTGCTTTCCTGTGTGGTACATCTCACACATTAATACTTAATGTGGCACTTACTTATGCTTTTCGTAGAAAGCTTCCACTCTCACTTATAATTTGAATATATTTTTAGATGGTGGAATTTTTTCCACAGTGTCCATTTTTTTCTGGGAAAATCTTTTAACTGTCAGTTAAATCAGTGATTGTGTCATGATCAAAGGAGACCAAAACGAACCTGAGGACTAAAGCATTACCACTGTCAGACCTCTGTGTTTGTTGCCGCAGCCTTAAGATAAAAACACATTTATAGTATTAGTATCATCAGTAATACGTAGACTCATGATAGTAGTTGTTCTGGAATTGTTTATTATTCAGTCATTTAAACAGAATAGTTTCCTCTTTACCTTCATTCTATGTTTCTTGCTTATTCTTTTTTCTTTTTGTTGTCACTGTGAATTGCTAAGCATATGCTCGAACACTGAATTACACCCCCAGTCCTCCGCCTTTGATTATTCTTCATTTCTTCCCTCTCTCCTGCTTTCTTCCACGCTTTACTTCTGTAGCTTTCTTCCAAGCAGTAGAAAAACAGGGGTAGCAAACGCGTTGGTTTCTCAAAGTGTTGAGAGCTGAGAATCTTCAGTAATTACATAAAGCCAAAACCAATGAAAAGACCCCATTTCTACTTTGAATTGTCTCCTTTTTACTCTGAATTTATCTCCAGTGGTGTGGTGTCCATAAAAATGATTGAATAAGTTAATATTATGTGGTAAATTTTAACCTCATATGTAGAATTGAATTAGGATAGAATAAATAAATACAGGTATAAAGAAGGACAAGAAAAATATTATTTAACAATTGTACTGAAAAAAAAGACAACAGCTTGCAACTGTTCCAGGCTACCCACTCCTAAATTACTAAATCTTTTTTTTTTTAATTTTAAAGTGAATAAAACAAAACAAAACAGAGCAAAGCAGATCAGAACAGAACAATGCAAGCAACACAGGACTTCAGAACAAGACAACAGGAAATCAACAGTGGCTACCATAATGTCCCTTGTTTTCTTTGAAATAGTTGTCCATATCTTCACACACGATAAGTTCAAACAAAACAAAATAGTATAAAACCAATCAAAACAAAAGAATGAAAGCATTACGGGCCTTCAAAACAAGACAACAGGAAATCAACAGTGTTACCATAACTTCTCTTGTTTTCTTCAAAATAGTTGTCCATACCTTCACACACAATAAATTCAAACAAAACAAAATAGCATAAAACCAATCAAAACTATTGCTGATTTCTTATCCTCTTGTCTTGAAGTCCAATAATGCTTTTTTTGTTGTTTTGATTGGTTTTAGTCTGTTTTCTATTATTTGATTTCAATATGTGTGAAGGTATGGACAGCTATTTTGAAGAAGATAAGAGACGTTGTGGTAGCCATTGTTGATTTCCTATTGTCTGGTTTTCAGGGCCTGTAATGCTTTCATTATAAATTACTAAATTAAAAAAAAAATACAATGCCTTTCTCCTTCTAACTGCAAATGGGCCATCATCGTCCAGCTTTCCATTGAGCTTAAGCTTTCCATAAACTCACTACCCTCAAGACCACCTAAATCCCCCATAATATACCTCTCTCTTGAGGGCCCACACTTTATTTTCTCTGAGTGTGTGTGTATATAAATCTGCCTAATAAACCCTTTTATTCATTTTAAGGAATTGTCCAAAGATTTATTTTTCTATGATGCGATTCCACAACCACAACGATTCTGTGAGTGGGTGAGTTGAGATCCCCATCTCCTCATGGGGGAATCTCCCCCAGCCAGGTGACAGACTCTCATTCTGGTTCTTCCTCCCTCAGAGTCAAGCCTTACATTGCCATGGAGAGGTTGTGAGCACACAGGTTGTGCTGTCTCCTGGCAGGGGCTGTCGGTTGTACCTCATTAACCACAGTTATGCTGCACGTCACCTCTGGGAGTTACCAGCTTCACACTGGACCTCTGCCTGTCTCCTTCCTCCCTCCCTCAACTCGGTAGTCCCTTGTCTGACTTCATTTCTGCTTTTCTCTGAGTTGTCTCATTCTTATTCAACTCTTCAGCAGTCTTCATATTTCAAGCCAAATTCTCATGGTAATTTTGCCCTGATGTTATCCCTCTCAGGCAAACTAAGAAGTAATTTTTCCTAGACTCCTATTTTACTTTCTAAGTATCTACCTGTTAACAAGTACTGTAATTCTTTTGTGTCAATACTTACTCCATGACTGGAGCTCAGAAGAAGTTTTTAGAAAGGAAAGAGACAAGGACTGGAGCCAAGTTGGACAAATTTTTTTAAGGGAAAAAATTATCATGATAAATTTCTTTAATAAAGTCGTCTAATTTTCTGGACTAAAAACAGACTATTGGTCATTTAGTTTGATAAAGAGGAAATTATTTGAAAGGAATTTCATTTTCTGAGCAGGATAAATAAAACTGCAATGAATTCAAGAGTGAGATGAGTGGAAGAAGTATAAATACTGTGGGTGGTGTAATGAGTTTGGATTTGAAAGTGAATAAGAGGCAGAAGGTGATATGATTAGTATACAGTCTTATCTTGAAGTGATAAATAAGCATATGTGGTGGTATTTCAATGGCTCAATTGTACGTTGATGAGCAGGCATTAGTAGGCTTGAAGGTACAAGAAAAGGGAATTGTATGTAGAGGGAAAAAATAGGAGATAGACTCAAGAGTTCAGTCTAAACAGGGTTGAAATGATTTTTCTCTTGTTCTGGACAGATGATAGGATATTGGGATAAGATGTGTGAGAAGGAAAGGAAAAGATTGGTTAACTTAATGATTCTGATTTTTATTTCGGTAAATGAGTTCAAAAAGATTGTAGACGTTTACTTTCTCCCCCTCATTTGCCATCTCAGTTGTGTGGTGTCAGGGTGGGCACCACCTTACCTTCGTCCATCTTATGAGTCTATTAGATGTGATTCAAATCAGTGCCAGGCAAGCAATTATGTTTCGGGCTCATTATAGAAAAGCAATTAAGGGGTACTAACGGCCTGTGAAGGCATTCGCCTTTAATTGTGATGGCGGAAGGTTCTTAAAAAATACTTATGCACAAAAATGAAATTTCTTTCTGTTATGATGTTTGGTTTGAGTAGTGAAAGCAATTAAAGGCATGCAAATGTGTTTTGTGGCTTTACTTACTGGGAGACTTTAATTACCCAGGAAGAGGTTGGAGATGCACATGTAATGCTTGACAAGAGTTGGCGGGCCAGTTCTGGTAGATATCAAATGATACACAATTAGAACCAAAACATCAAACATAGCTTCCAGCTCCAATACGAAGGATAGTAAGTCAGCATCTTCATCTTCTTATCTCAAATCTTCTGTAGATGGTGTGACTTTGTGTGAGCTATATTTTAGTTTGTCCACTTTTTAAGGGATACACATTTAATTTTATATGATTGCACAGGGCACAATTATCAATATTCCCTCAAATCCTCACTATGTTTAATTCATGAGATGCTTGCCTTTAGGAGCTCAGACACTTTCAACTATTAAGTATGCTTTACTTTATTTGATAAATTAATGAGAACATTTTGAGTATCTAATCTTTAAATTGGATTTTTTTCAGAGTGTATTAGGAGCCCTCAACAAAAATAGAACTTTGTGTTTAACTGTTTTTTTTGAAAAAAATATGTAACTGCTATTTACAGTGTCCCTCCATGTGCCAAAAGCTTTGCATGCATTATCTTATTTATTTGAAGAGTCACATCAAATTGTACTTTATTTTTGTCAGCTTGGACTTCTCTGTGGTGATTTCCTTAGTTCATCTGTAATGAGAAAATTAACATACATATTTTTAAAATTTCCTCACAGCCTATCACATAGGTAAGCCAAAATGAGAAACTAAATCATTGCTATTTAAACAAAGCAACATTAGAGATGAAACAATAATGTTTTCCTTCACAGGAACTGGTTTAGAGAGTGATTAATGCAAGGTTGTTTAAACGTGCTAAATGGCCATTCATAAAATGTTCGTTGAATAAATTAATCCAACATTATGAATTCTCCACTTGCAACTTTGAAACGTTGCTCATAGCTTGGAACATTTTTCATATTGCTTTTGAGGTTCTGATTTACTGGAGGTGTTTGATGAAATAGTGGAAATTAGTTGGTTTGTGTGTTCTTTTGCAGAGCAGTATCCTTTAAGCACCTTTAATGTATGTGGAGGGTTCAGTGTCTGGCTTATTAAGAGAAGAAGCAGAACACAGGGTAAGAGTTGAATGAAGAAGAAGGTGAAGCTGGTAAATTAATTCTTCTGCTAGTGGTGTTTGTACACTATTGGGAGCAGGTAGAAGAAGGAAAAATACAAATTAGTATGATACATCTAACAGATGCAAAATACTTACTCATGAATGAAGGTACTAAACACACTACCATTTTTGTTACTCTATCTTTACCATTGATTTTATGTGTTGCTTCTGAAAGATAAAATGAAACATAAGGAAAAGTTGTAATCTATCTCCTGTTCTGTAATCCTCCTTCTGCTCCCCACCAATGAGAAGTGCTATGTCCAATGATTAAGTCTTCTCAGCCAAGAGGGCCTATCAGTCCTCAACTTCATATCCAAACAGAGTTTCCCATTTTTTCATTATTTCAGAAACTTGCTAAGTGCCTCACAACCTGAACAATGAGCCAAATAACAATCAGGCAACAATGACACATTGTGGTGACTCTTAGAGTTCATATATTTACAAATTTACAGGAACATTCTTGACCAGAAAGATTGGGTATGAGAATAGTCATCAATGCCTACATAGCAAACCTGTGGAAAAATATTTGGGAGGCTGATTGGATTTGGGGTTCTTTGTGCTAGAACCTCCAAAGAGTTTACAAATTAACAAATTAGCCTGCTACTGTTCTTTAGGAAACGTAAGACTTCTGGGTCAGATGCAGAGGATAATGTTATATGATAGACCTTACACGAGGCATACATACATTTTCCCATGAACTATTCCTTTTCCTCCTGCTTATTTCCACCAGATATATTAAGCATATTTCTATCTACATACTTATAGGTTTATGTATATCTGTAACATTGTACATATATATATATGTATGTATATATATATATATATATATATATATAGAGAGAGAGAGAGAGAGAGAGAGAGAGTGAGAGAGAGAGAGGGAGAGAGAGAGAGACAGAGTCATAATACACAATATACCTTAATTATAAGACACTATTTTTTAGACATTTAAATATTTGTGATGACTAGTACGCTTCTTGGATTGATTCATGTACTTACCGTAGTATTTCTTTTCTGAAAAGCTATTATTAAAAAAATCCTGATGCTGCACCTTACAAGTGATGGTGCATTAGGAACAACTATACATTCATGAGAGGAAGAGGCCAGTCGATTGAAAATCACCACAGCTCACCATGGGCGATAAACCCTTTTGCCAGCTAAGCAAACAAATATGATTAGTTTGCCCCCAAATTTCTGAGTCAAATGAGAGGTAGAGAAAATGTTTGGCTTCAATATGGCATTAACACGAGATGGCAAGTATTCCTGAGATGCTGTAATTCCAACAACACAGTCTTCTCCAGTCTGACATCACAGTAATCTTTGTTGGCATTAAAGCTATTTCATCTCAGCAGAGTAACAGTCAGTGGATGGATTAGGAGTCTTATCTTGCTAAAACCAGCAGCATCAGGAATCAATAGATGAGTGACTTCTGCAGATAGAACCTGAGGGAGGACGCATTATGCTCTCCCTTGGGAGTTTCCAGGGAGTTTCCTAATGTGGCCCATGTCAGGAAAGGTGAAGCAGAAGAATGTGATTTTTCTGAATATTTTTCAAGCTCAGGTGAGGCAGTAGGAAAACCTAGTTTACGTTCAGCCATATTGTTGTTGGTGGTGATGGTTTTGGAATTTCTCAAGCAATAGAAAGAAATCAATGCCAACATTTTGTTCCCTTTCTAGGTACTGAAATTGGTACAACATTGAAAGTATTTAAATGGATCCTGCCAAACTGCTTTGTAAATCCCATTTTCATGTTTCATAAACAGTGTTACTCACCTCTGATTCAGTGTGTGTACTGCAGTCTTACAAACAGATAAAGTAGTTTCTTTGGGAATTACCTTTTTCCCCCTTTAACAATGCTTACTCATGCTAGAAAGTACATTTCTTTCCTAAAACTCATTTTTCCCACCTGAGAAATGGGGGAAAATAATAGCTCCACTACAAAGGAGTTGTTATAGAGAGGGAATTACATAAAGCAAGTAAGGACCTTGGCCTGGAGCCTGACCATAGAAAGATTTCAGCAAATAAGAAGAAGGAGATAACAATTGATTAGTAATAACAAGTAATATATCATAATTAAACAGTGATTACATGGAGACACTCCTCCCAATCATCCATGTTGAGATGCATTTCCAATGTAGATGTCTACCCAGGGCAGTGGGCGATGCTGGACTGCGCGCATTATTTTGCAGTCTTTCCCTCTCTGCTCTTGGCAGATTTCTTTTCAGAGTCTGTCTGTAAGAAGCTTATTTCTCAGTGGCCAGGGATTATAGACTTGTCCATGTCCGGCTCTGTGGAGAGGAGGTTTCCACATGTATTCTCATAGCCAGACGGGTGAGCCTTTCAGAGCCCAGCTCACAAAAGCCACTTTCAACTTTCATTTCATCTCCCAGCTTGTCTCTACTGTGTGATGAGCCACAGCCCCCTCAGCCAGTCTTTCTCCATCTCGAAAGCCAGTGAAGCTTCTCTTCTCTGATCTCCCTACATTGAGGCAAATTATTCTCACTCTTGTTTCTGGTGGAAAGTGAATTAAATTGAAGTCTGGCGTGCAGCCGTCTGGAGATGCGACTCTCGATTTTTGCTAAGCAATGTCATCTGCCAGCAGCCCACATTTTTTTTTCTTTTTGGTTTTGTTTCTTTGTAATTGCCCTACACATGGCATTAAACAAAAGCACCCAGCAAAGGAAGTGAAAGGTACAGAAGCTGACAATCAGAAACAGATCATTGATGTCTCTAATGAAAATCCCTTTCCTTAATTGTCTCTGTCTCTCTGCATGGGAAGTGAACACGACTTGTCCACCAGCAAACAGTTACACTTTGGCCAGACACTGCTAAGGCAAACCTTCCTCCACCCCCAGGAGGTGGCCACGAGGAGCTTCACCAAGACTGAGACCTGTTCCAGGCCAGGAGCTTCCCTTCCATGCATTGCTGCCGCTGGCATGAAAGGACCAGAAAGGAGAGCCAGGGATTTCACATGTATCGACCATGATGCATATTCCAGGAGCAGTCTAGACATTTACATTCATAAAACATAGTAATAAATACTAAGGGAAATGACCAGAAGCAATGACTTCACATATCTATGACAACTGTGGTATAATGAAGGGGAAGAGTGCTGCCCTGAGAGATAGGAGCCCGGCACTAACGCTAATTCATCCACTAAGGACACTGGTGTCCCCACCTTGTAGTTCATTTCTTTGGGCAATTAGAGGATTCAGTTTGTAGCTTCTACACAAAAGATCACAAGGTGGGCAAATCTGGAGCCCTCTTACCTCCCATTTAACACCTGAATGTGTTTTTCAGTATTTGTCATATTTTCATTCTTCATTATTTAGATATTGATTAGCTAGTTGGTGGGGTGACAAGTTTCCTGATTTCCCCCCTTTCCTCCCACTTCTCTCACTTGTGCACCACTGTAACCCCCAAGGATGTCTATCTATACCCAAGACTGGAGAAATAACCAATAAGAAATGGAAGAAAGCCCACTGAGCTTCTTAGTGAAGTCACTGATTAAAGTGCTTCACTGAAAAAAGCTGAAACCTTTTGACTACAATGAAATTTGAGGAATTTATTTAAGATTTTAATTAAAGCTTGGGAACTTTTTTTATGATTTGCTTTGTGTGTTCTATTGTAAATGATGGCCAGGTAATGGCTCTAATATAAAAATAAGTCTAGTGGGAATTAGAGGACATATAATTCTTATATATATTCAGGGACTTGGCATGTGTAACCTTGATTTCCAGCTTTATTTGGTGCAGGACTAAAAACTAATTGCCAGTCATGAAGTGTTGACATGACTTATGATAGGAGATGGATTATTTTAACTGCCTACCAAGACATGGCTTTTCCTGAAAACAGGACTATTCAGGGCTCTCCTAAGTCATTAAAGAAGCATTGTTATCAGCGTAGTCCTAACGAGTCACACTGTATACTTTTTGAGAACACATAAACATCTGACTGGGAAAAGGAAAAGACCTACTGACATTATTGCTATGTGTCTGGCACTTTGCATAAGTCATTGTATACTTCATTTCATTTAATTCTCAAAGAAGAGCAGTATTTTCCATGGTGCCAAAAACATGTTGCATTCTGTGAATGTCCATGGGAAGGTTATTGTTCATTTATATATTTTCTTTTCTCTTTTATTCCCCCTCCCCTTTCCTTTTAGGTCCCAATCTTTGTTTTCCTTTCTTGAATTCCTTGGTCCCAGTTATCAAGAGTTCCTTGTTTTCTTTCTGCTTCCAGGGGGTCACTGCTCTGCAGTTTTAGATGTGCCAAAGGCTCCTGTGCGTGTCCACTGCTAACTTTTGCAGCTAAAACTGTTGCAAGCTGCTGGCATAAGTCAAATCACATTTGGCAAAATATGTATTATGTATCTGGAAACTGGGTTAGACTCATTCTAGAGCAATTAACTAGATAATTGCCCTGGCAAAGGGACAGCTTTGTACTATTCTTGTAGCAAAACAGATAATTTTAACTGTAGCTCCACCTAATACTTGCAGGGAGTGATAAAAAGAAACCTGGCCCATCCTTATTTTAGATCAATTAAATGTCTCCGAAGCTTCTTTATGTACTCTTTTACGGGAATTCTGCTGGTCAGAATCACTGTGTTGTTTTAAAAATGGGAATTCTTGGTCTCTTTTGAAATAAAAAACAAGTGCTCTCTGAATTAAGCAAAGCATACATGGGAGGATGCAAACATTTCAGCTTTTCTTCCTCTAGTGTTCTTTGGACATGAAATTTTCCCTGGATTGCTTAACACTTAGACAGCAGTGGACAAAATAAGGGTGAGGGAGGCTGAAGTTATTTTTCTTTCCTTTTTTTTTTTTAATTTTCTGTCTTGATTTCTGTGAACTTGTTAAAACAAGGCCAGTTTGTGCCACAATTGGGAGTCAGAGATGGGTTTAAACAGAGTCAGATATCCATGGTGTCTGTTATCACCATGGTGTTCATTCATGCCGCTCAGGACAGTCCTTGGTTTCACCTCACATCTCTCTTCTCCTCTCCACTAAGTCTCCTCTTCATGATGAAACTGTGTACACAGCTGCTCCTTCAAGTTCTCCTGCTGCTTCCTTGCTGGTCCTTCTGAGAGATCAGTGGGTGGGTTACTACTCAATGGCCCTTTCGAAGGGAGGCTGTTTCTTACTCTTATAGCCAGGTACCTCTCAGTAACATATGAAATGATGGTGAGAATTTCTCATGTGTTTTTCCCTATGTATAAAGTATGGTTTAATAATACAGTGACTGTGTAAATTTTTAAAAACTATTATAGTAAAAGACACATTGGTATTAATCTCCCTCAAAATGCTTGTCCCCCCTTATTTCAGTTACACTCATCCCAGCATTCTTGTCACTTTCTGAAGCAGTTCTAGAAGTTCTCTTTTATGAGTGTCTTTACGAGGTGTGATCAAAAATATTGTCAATGGTGCCAGTGAGAGCTGTCCAACAGAAAGGCAGGCTCATAAAAAATATTACAGTGTGTCCTCATCTGTCTTAATCACCAGATTTGGTACCATGTGACTTCAAGCTTTTTCCCCGAATCAAAATAATCATGAAAGGTAAACATTTTGATTGTTTTAGGACACTGAGGCAACCAGGATAGCACAACCAAAGACACTCATGAAAGAGAACTTCCAGAGCTGATTCAGAAAGTGGCAAGAATAATGGGATAAGTGTATTCAAAGCTACAGGGAGAATTTTGAGGAAATTAATTGCAATACATCTTTTACTGTAATACATTTAAAAAAATTTAAATGGTCAGTGTACTACTTAATCACTCCTCTTGAATTCTTAGATGATCTTATACATTTCACTAGTAATTTTCTTTTTTCCTTTCTTCCTTCCTTCCTAAGTAGCATATCTCTATTGATTAAGCAATTGTTATTTTTGTTACACCATTGTTTTGTGTGAGGAAGTAATGATTAAGTGTTAAAAAGGGTTTGGGCCACATTTTAATGTGACTTTGAATCCCAGGATATCTCAGCATCAAGTCAATTCACTTGAAAAAAAAAATCCCTAACTCACTGTATTCACTTAGTCATTTACTCTTGAACAGGAACTTAACATCTTCCATTTTCTTAGGCATAGAGGGAGTGCAAAGAGGAAATCTTTAAGGGAGTGTAAAATGTAATAATGACAAGAACCAAGGAAACTATATGCTACCATAAACTGAGTAAAATGCACAATTCTTACTTCTCAGTCTTTTCTTCAACAAATTCATATGGAACATAACTGGTAATTTTTTTTCATCTAAAACATGTCATAGTCCCACTTCCTCAAAAAAGCAAAAAACAAAAAAACAAACAAAACAAAATTTAAAAACCCACCAAACTTTTAGTGACTCAACATTGTTTTTTATTTTTTGCTCATTTTTGGTCTTCATTTCTCACCTTATTTTTTTTAAACAAACACTTTATCTTTAAAATTAAATTTATATTAACTGACAAATACAATCATAAAAGTTGTACATACTAATAGGTTACTATGTGAGGTTTCAATATGCAAGTACATTGTATTTAAATAAGGTTAAATATATCTGTTTCCTCAAATGTTGACCATTTTTGTGGAAAAAGCATTCAAACTCCTTCTAATACATTATTACTACCTATAGTTAACCTACTGTACAATAATATGCTAGAAGTTTTTCTTCCTATCTAACTTAGTATCCAGGACCAACATTTCCTCATCACTTCTTCCCTTTTATCTACTTTTCCCACCCTCAGTAACCACAGTCCCACTCTGAAATTCTATGAGATGATTTTTCAGATTCTGTGTATGAGTGAGACCGTGTGGTACTTGTCTTTTTGTGCCTAGCTTATTTCACTTAACAAAAGACTCTGCAGTTCTATTCATGTTGTCACAAATGATAGGATTTCATCTTTTCTATGACTTAATAATATTGCATTGTGTATTTGTGCAATGTTTTCTATATCTATTCATTAGTTGATGAGCACTTGAGTGCTACCATTTCTTAGCTACTGTGAATACCACTGCAATATGGGAGTGCAGGAATGTGTTTGGCATACTGATTTCTTTTCCCTTGGATATATACCCAATAGTGAGATTGCTGGGTCATGTAATAGTTCTAGCTTTAATTGTTTGAACAACCTCTGTATTCTTTTCCACAATGGCCAAACTACTTTACATTGCTACTACTAGTGTGCAAGGGTTACATTCTCACTAGCAATTGCTATGATTGTCTTCTTGCTCATAGTCATTATTACTGAAGTAAGATAATATTTCTTTGTAGCTTCGATTTGCATTTCCCTGATGGTTAGTAATGGCATTGTTTCATGTGTCTATTGACCATTTTTTCATGTATCTGAGAAAAGTCTATTTAGCTCTACTACCCATTTTAATTTGGGTTGTTTAGTGTTTGCTATTGAGTTCTACAGAGTAGTTCTGCTATTTTAAAATGTGACATTGGAATGAGTTTCACAAATGAGAGGAACTTTATATCCCTGGGAGTGGCAGAATTGTATCTCTTCTGAACATGTGCAGGCTTTAATTTTCTTGTTATTAGTCCTTAAATAATACAGTATTTCATTGGTTTAGGTATTAGAAATAACCTAGAAGTGATTCAAAGATATAAGAGAATGTGTTTTATGAAAATATACCACTTTATACAAAGGACCTCAGCACCCTTCACCCTTAATTTTGCATGTGCTGGGGTTCTAGAACCAACCTTTCTTAATGATGATGGTTGACTACAATTATATCATTCACTTGTCATTCTAGATGATCTGTGCAGTTAGAGAACTGGCCTCTTCAAACCTTTCTAAGCTTTTTTCCTGTGAACTACTTCCAAAGACTTGGTCAAGTACAGTCATAGCAGCAACCCCACTTTAGTACCAAGATTTGTCTTTCTCATCAATGGAACAAAATGCCCAACCTTACAGGACAGTTTTATTTTGGCTCACAATTTCAGTTCACTGTGTGCTGACTGAATCAGGATAACAGATGAGCACAGCAGAGGAAAGAGCAATCAACCTATGACAGATGGGAATCAGAGAGCAAGAGGAGGAGATGGGACAACATTACATCTTTCCCAGTCACACTCCTAGTGAACTACATCCAATCAGGCCCACCTCTTAAGAAAAAGTAAGCTATATCTAGGAAAGACAAATTTTGTTACTAAAGTGGAGTTGCTGCTATGACTGTACTTGACCATGTGTTTAAAAGCCTTTTGAAGCAATTCACAGGTAAAATTTAGAAAGGTTTGGAGATGCTAGTTTGAGAAGTCCTTGAATGCCGTAAGCTAGCTTGATGAGCTCAGGAGGCGAGAATGTTGATAAAAATGCAGACAGTAAAGGCCAGGCCAAGAAGCTTTCATTTGGGTCCAAGAACCCCCATTGTCAGTTGGACTGTTTTATGCTGTAGCAGAAAATTTGTCTTTATTTTGTCTATGTCCTGGGGCTTTGGTAGAAATAGAGATTAAGAATGGTAGACTAATTAACCTGGTAGGCAAAATTTCAAAACAGCCCAATGGTGAGGCTGTAGTTTCTATTACCCAGATCTATGGTGAGAATCAGGAGCAAGTAGTAGAAGTCAGTAATTTGAAAAGTCTGGAATTTCACCAGAAAGGAAATGCCTGCAAAATTAGGGAAAAGTAAAGCATGGTTGTTGAAAAGATTCGTATTAAACAGCAGCCCAGTACTTTGCAAGGACAAAAGAAAAGATAACTGGGAGACATCTCAGACAACAGTAAGAGTCCATCCTTTGCATGCTCAAGAGAGTAAAACTATAAATCTTTCATTTGAGAAAATAGTCCCTGGTAAGCCTGCTCTTGAAGGACCTGGTCAGGAAGGGTGGTTTAGAGAATTGGTTCCCTGGAATGTTTTCGTAGTGTTCAGCCATCCAGGCTTTCAGTGGTCTCTGAAACTATGATTCAAGGGGGTATGGCTACTGCTTGAGCTGGCAGTAGGCCTTGTCATCATCCACATGGTGTTGGCTTTAAAGGCATGCATAATGCAAAAGTTGTGGGGTCAGGAAGGCTCCACCCAGATTTCAAAAGAAGGCTGAGAGGTCAGGTAAAGTGCCCCTGAGAGGACAATGTTTGAAGCTGTGAGAATGAAGACAAAAGTATAGTGGTCACCACAGGAAGTTGAAGATGTCGTGAACATGGAACATCTGCTAAGGAATGCCACAGGCAGTGAGTGGACCCATCCAAAGAGAGAAGCAGTCATTTGCAAGTTGCAAAACTATAGAGGTGGGACTTCCCAAGCTATTTGGAGCTCACATCCTACCACAACTTGCTCAAGGGTGGTAGACAGGGAGATACAGGATTTAATGTTTGCCATACTGGGTTTTGGTCTTAGGTCTCATTCCATTTTCACCCCTTACTTCTCCCTTTTGGAATGAGAATGTTTATCCTGTGCCACTGTATTTTGGAAGTATTTAATTTTCTTTTATTTTCTACAAGGTTTCACAGGTAAGAGCTTGCCTTGAGTCTTAGAGGAGACTATGGATCTGTACTTTTCAGCAGTGATGGAACTGTTATAACTTTGGCAACTCTTCAGAATGGACTAAAGTCATTTTGCATAAAGAAATGTACGAGTCTTTTGGGGGCCATGAAAGAATTTTATGGTTCATGTGTTTGGAAGGTTACTAGAAAATGATGGCATGAAAACTGACTTGTTAGGAGATAGGACCTCGTGGAGGAGGGGTCACTGGAGGCATGACCTGGAAGGATGCATTGATGCCCGTGGCTCCTCCCTTCACTCTCTGATTCCTGACCACTATGAGTTTAGCACGTTATTCTGCTATGCCTCTCTGCCATTCTGTTTCTGCCTTGGAGTCAGACAAATGATGGAATAAAATCATGAGCCAGAATAACCTCTCTTCTTTTAAACTGAAGTTGCAGGGCAGTGATAGCAAACCTTTTAGAGCTTTTAATGATACCAACAGCCTGCTGCAGCCTATGTACAAGTTCTCCACCACTGGTGCAGGGCATTCTATCCCACCAACAGGGAAGTGACTAAGACAAGTTTATAATGTAGTTGGATCATTTAGAAGGTCACAAACATGTAACAAGAATGAACTTTACATAAGACCTGGGACTAACTTTTCCTTAATGGGCATTAAGGGGTGCTGGTGTTAAAATGAAGCCAAAAGATACGTGCAGCCAAAGATTTCCAGGACTATAAATAAGTCTTCAATAATGTGGCAAGTGAGTGAGAAAGAAGACAGTATCTCCTGTCTTTTCCCACCCTAAACTACAAAACCCAACAAACAAACCAGTGAGGCTGAGCAGATGTGTGTTCACATTTTGGAACATGACAGTGTTGGTTTGTGTGGTTGTCACCCCCTGGTGGCCTGATCTTGACCTAAATATCAAATGTGTCATATATAAAATGAGGATGATAACCTTTACCTCTAGGTCTCAGAGGATTCCTTGTACTCTTCATTCCTTTCATAGAGGTTTTTTGAGCACTTGGTTCTAGGTCCTCTGCTGGTCTTGTCTTAGTCACTTCCCTGTTGGTGGGATAGAATACCCTGCACCAGTGGTGGAGAACTTGTACATAGGCTGCAGCAGGCTGTTGGTATCATTAAAAGTTCTAGGAGATGTAGATAGACATTAATGGTCCTTAGACAGCTTAGAGTCTAGCAGAAATGACAGACGGAATTATATAAAATACGTCACAGAGCTCCTTGTTCATAGTGAGTCTTCAGTGTATATTAGTACACATCAGCCACTATATTCAGTAAGCATAGTACTTCAAGTCGAGACTTATGAAATAGGAAAAATCTTCTCAATTTTTCTGCCAATGCATCGGACTAACTAGTGGTATTATGCAGACTCAATATTTTGTATTGAGTTGCTAAACCTCCTGGAAAGCTTCTCAATCTAAAGAGTATTATTGTATACTGACTTTTAATGTATGGCAATATATTAGATTGGGCTGTATGTCTTGCAATTAGAAGGTCTGCCTGCTATTTCTATTATCAGTCACTAGTAAACTGCATACTTTCAGGAGTCCCTTACCTATGTGGTTGATATACCTGTTGCTGTCTGCCCTCCATCCAAGACAAAATGTATCTAATCACCTGAGCATTTCTCATTCAAAGCTGTAATGCTGTTTAAATAATCCCATGGGCAAGGGTCAGTCTAGTATCCCCTCAGTCTTACAGAATTGCCTTGTCTCATGAACATGTCCTTCTTTCCATCAAGATTTTGATGCCCACTGTCCAAGATTCCTAAGGAGGAGATTCTGATTTGGATAGTGGAATGCAGGAAGTCTGTTAAGGAATTTTCTTTAGATAATACCCAATAAAGGTAAAAATGGACATAAGGTAAGATAGAGAAGAGGGAGAATACTTACCGCTAAGAAGGCCTTACTTGTGGTCTCAGTCTACAAGGAGCCCTCAAGTGCAAGGTGTTCAGGGTTGATGCACTGTGGCTCTTGCTCTTATGTTCCTGTGTTGGCCAATTGTTCATTGGGTGAGGACTGTCCTTGCATGGCCTTGGATGAGATGGCCACTCCATCCATCCTACCACAGTGACACCTGTGCCTATATATAATATTGATGGTGGTACTCAATGCTCTTAATCTCTCTGAAGTCTTCCATCACAAGAAGAATTTAACATGTGAGTATGACTTGGATTCTCTGAGCTTCATATTCATCAAGACTGGAGAGAAGACTGGATATTATCCCTAGGATCAGTCAACTATTATAAGTAATTCTGCACTCCTCCATGTACCCTTAAAATTTTTGCTTTTTTCATGAGCTGTTTTGGGGATCCTGCGTCAGCTTTCTCTTATGAAAATGTTGCAACTAAACCAGGTCCTTGCTTATCATTTACTGCCTTCCCTGTTACATGTGCATTCTTCTTAATCTTGTTTACATTAAAAATAAATAGCTCCTGGAGCACATAATGATACTTTTATTTCCAGGCACTGTGCTCATTGCTCCATCGTATCATAAGGCATTGCTGTACTGAGCTAAATTAATGACTCCTCAGAACAGTGTAATAAACTCACAAATGACTGTTTATTCAGTTTTTAGTAATTGTGGGATAAATCTTCCAGGAATGCATAAAATAAAGGACTTTTTGAGTTTATGATTATTTCACTTGCATTTAAATTAATTTGTTACTCTATACCTGATATATTTTAATTCTAATTCAGAGTTGCTGAAATCCTGAATTGTTTTAAAGGACAGTGTCTAATGTTCTTATGGTTTTTAAAAATAAAAGAACTGTAATGTTCTTTTATTTTTATTTTACAGTAAAGGGGGTAAAAGTAAATTGCATCTAAAAATCTGTTTCCATATTAATGAATTATGCTAAATGATACTATGCTTTCAAAGGGAAAATATATGATACTTATGAAATTTGCCTCTTTGGATAAAAGGTATTTCTTAAAATTATAAACCAGAACTTTCTAGATAGCTATATTTTCTGTAAGTAATGAAAATATTTTGCCTTGAAAGACCAGGAAAGAAATCCCAAATATAACAAAACAAGCTAATGACCAACAGCAAATATAAGGATCTTTATTTCCTATAGTCAAATATGCAGCTATTATTTTCAAACTTTTAAAACCATGGACTTTTTCTTACTCCATACTATAGTACTTGAAAAATAAAATAAATATTTATTTAAATATGCAGAGATACCTATCCTTCTCCAAACCAGTACAGTGATTTTTATATACTAAAATTTTACAAAAGTTACAAATATATATATAAATCCTCTATGCACCATCACTTGGTTCCTGACTATAAATTCATGTCTAATCTTGCCCTACATTAACTCCACCCACTCTCCTGTCCTCCATCTAGATTACATTAATCTTACATCATTTCATCTTTAAATATTTCAGCATGCACCTGAATGAAATAGAGAAGATTTAAAATACAGAACCACAGACCTATTATTATACTGTAAAAACAGCAGTATTTTCTAAGAGCACAAAATGCCCAATAAATGGTCAACATCTTTGCATATGTCAGGATTTTTTAAAAAATAATTTATTCAAATAAGTAATGACAAAAACTTTTACCTTACAATTTGTTGCTAGAATCCTAACTTTTGATATATAAGGTTTTTTTGTTTGTTCCTTTTCCAACTCTAATCTGGATTTTTATGGATTTTTTGTTGTGCTTTGTTTTTGTACTAGGAATTGAACCCAGAGCAAACACTGAGCTACATTTCTGGCCTTTAAATTTTTTTTTCTTATTTTTTTCAATTTTGAGACAGGGTCTTACTAAACACTAAGATGCTCAAACTGGGTTTGAACTTGCAATCCTCCTGCCTCAGTCTCTCAAAATGCTGAGAGTGCAGGTGTGTACCATGGCTGACTTCTTTACTATTTCTTGGCTAAAATATTTATCATTAGTACTGTTTTTCTAAGCTAGTTCTTAAATGTTCCTCCCAACATTTCTGATATAGAAAAATTACATGGAAAGTTTTCTTTGGCAACTAACTCAGAAGTTTTATTAGGTAGCATAATATTATATTTCTACATGAATTTGCTAGTCAAAATCTTCTGTGAAATTAATGTTTTAGGAAAAACTAACCTATGCAAATTAATCAATCTTGCATTTTAGATGAGGTAGTAAAAAACACATGGACTGTGCAGTTAGGCTTGGATTTGAGAGTAACCGGTATCACTGAGCACCTTACTAGCTTACTAGTTTCATTTTTGAAAACCCAGTAGGTACCTGGTAAATTTCATGAAGAGTCAAATTCATTTGCACCCTGGCTCTTTCCTTGCCAAGTTATTATAAGTGTAACAATGAACACGTGTAAAGTGCCTAACACATTGCTCTCCTAAACACACATACCATTTCTTGTCACTTCTTCCCTTTTCCCACTGGCTTTACATTTGCCTTTGATATGTTTTATTGAGCTGCTTTTTACAGTTGTAGTATTATGGTATCAAATCATTTTTTCGCTGACTCTTTCCCGAGAGAGCTGTGTTACCATGCATATGTGAGACTCCTGTTGGAAGGGAGGGTGTGAGTCTCTTAATGAGAAATGATTGTGTTCGTATGTGAAGGAGTGTACATGTGAATTCATGCTGGCATGTGTGGGGGCATAAATTTGTTAGTGTGTGACATGATGTATATGCATGAGGGCATGCTCATATTTATACATGCAACTTGTGCTCATGAGAACATCTGCAAATTACCCTCCCTCCACCTATTACCCTCCCTCCACCTATCCCATGCTCATCATTTATATTCATAATGGCTTCTTAAGGTGATATTTAATTGACTGCTAGGTTTAAAGGGTTGAACATAAGCTCTGATGAGTTTTTACTTATGACAGTCCCAGGCTTCTGTCTTGGAAGATTCTGGCTAGGAGATTATCATTTGACCTTAGAAAAATCTCAGACAACATCAGCAAAGCTTTGAAACAGCAAGGACACTTAGCTAAGGCTGTTGGTGCAGGCTTAGCTGGAGCAGTGATAAGACTAGTGATTAGGAACAAGCAGAGGAATAAAATGCCCATTTTTAGAAAAGATCAACACTCAAAGCAATCGAAAAAATGAAATCTGACAGGCAATTGATTGCTTCACTCCACTTCTACAAACCATAAGGGTAATAAAGACAGCAGCAACTGATGAATACTCAGGTTTTGCCTAATGAAGAGAACAATCCACTTCCCTCACAGGAGCCAGGAGTATTTTCTTTTTCTCACTATTAGCTTCTAGGTTCATAAGCTAGCTTTGTGTCAGATTAAAAAGTGGGGGTAAATTGCTGTCAGGGTTAGAGATGCTGCTTTTGAAGGTAACCAGGCTACTTCTCTCTATTCTAACTGCACACTTTTGACATCTGTTCGGAGATTAATTTCAGTAAGTAGGAGATGGTGATTCCTTATGCTGTGTGGCAGTTCTGACCTCCTTGAATATGCTGCTGAGCCCAGGAACGAAAATAAAGCCTTCTTTGTAATGGTGAAAGTTGGGGATTTGAGTTTTCATGAATCATACCTCACTAGGATTTTAGAGATCCAGAAAATAGTCATAGAGAAAATGACACTGTGAGGGAAGAAGTATATAGACGAGTGCTTACTACACAGTAAGCATTGAAACAGAATCTGGATCCATAAATTTGTCTTCTGACTTTGGTCAGAGAAAGGAGAGTCTACAGGCATTTAAGTGGATATTGAGCCGGGTGTGGCAAATTGCATGCTCTCTCTGAGTGCAAATGTTGATTATGTAAAGTGGTCCTTGTATGGGTCAGTATAAAAAAACAAAGACTAAACCAAGCCTTAAAAAAGAGCAACAACAATGGTGAAAACAACACACCTGAGGAATAAAGAATTAGAGTATCATTTTAACCAGATAGAAGAACATGCCATGAAAATTATCTGTTTTCAAAATTCACACAGAAACTAGAAAACAACAATAAGAGTATATCCTGCTTCCTCAATAGTGTATTTGAAGGAAAAAAGGAATACTTTTATGTGGGCATGTTCAAAAAGTAGCACAAATGAGAAAAATGGTGATATTTAGTAAAGGTTTACAAAGAAATAAAAAATTCAATAGCAGAATTAAACTAGAAGCAACTTTAGAGATAGTATAATACATAGTAGAATGACATTGTTAGGGAAAAATATCGGAGTAGAGAACAAAAGCAAAGTCATCCAGGAACATAAAAGAAAAAGTAGAAAGAGATTAACATCACAATACAGGCAATAATAGCAGAATAATAGAGAACAAAGATCCAATCTAGAAATTAAAGGTGTTTTTGAATTGGAATTGGAGTTGCAACAATATTTAAAAACACAATAAAAATTTTATCAAACTAAAAACAACATCTGAGAATATAAAGTTAAAGGCTTCTCCATAACCTATAAAAATAAAAGTAAAAAGATCTATATTTAAATCTAGTCCACTAAAAGCTTTTAGGAAAAATTAAGAAAAACATTTTCATCCTCACTGAGACAGAATGTTTACTGACTACAAAGTAACAGATACTGGTGGACCTTAGTATAATAACAGGATCTTTGAAAACAATAAGTTTTGAAAGGAATTAAACAATTGACTTCACCTGTAGTCTTTGATATGTAAATGCAAAGGTAAGAGTTTATAAAATCTGTGACTAGAAGATATATTTTTTCCACATATTTTTCTTGATAATGGTGGCTGAATACAATGATTCCTTAAATCAAATATGTAATCATGAAGTTATTAAGCTCAAATAAGTCTTTCCTTGATATAAAATTAAATCTGATCAGATTAAGAGCTATACACCTATTTTGGTATTATGGGTTCAGATCATGATACTTTGTTAAATTATTCCTCTCTTGATTCTGTACCTGATAGAAAATATTTCTTATACCTCAAGCTCTAAATCATGTGATTGATTTTACAGACGAAATAGAATCTCTTGCTTTGTTTGAAAATTACCTAAAATACTTTCTAATATAGATAAGTGTGTGTATGCAAATACATGGTAAATATGTATATTCCAAAGGTGTAATTATAAGGAGACCTGCTATACAGAGTCGAGTGATTGTACCTGTATGAACTTGATGAGAAAGGCAAGAAGGCACTGCAGTTTGATTCCTGGTCCTCTTGCGGAGCACCCTGGCAGAGGGTTGCACCTGTCTGGAGAAAGACACGGGGGTGACTTCTCTTGATCAAAATTCTAAGTATTTTTCCCAAGGCCTCTGTCTCTTTCTAGCACGATCGTCTAGGAAGGATGCCTCTTTCTAATCCTCATGAAGGCATGTGCGCTACAGTGTTCCCTCCACACTGCGGAGAGAACTAGGGAACAAGCTACTCTTCCTCTCCCGCAGACAAAAGTTATGCACATTGACGCAAAGGGCATTTTGATCACCAGAGACCTTGAGTAAGGATTTTCTACATTTTTAAGTACAAGCTAAATTACCTGGACCCTGCTCTTTAGTTCATGTGGAATAGTAAACCAATGGCACATTTTTGTCTTAGGGCCAAGCTCAACTCATCACTGTGTTCTTGAGATAATGATACTTGAAAAAATCAGTCAAGCATGCTGTATGCCCTTGGGCACATGCTGACAATAGTCTCACCCTTAACTACGGGACTCTTTGAAATCCAAGGCCTCCAGTCTTCCCTGACAAATGGAGAGATGGGACTTGTAAAGGAATGAAAGACTGGGGAGAGGAGGGCTACACGGAGGGAGGACTAGGTACCAATAAAGCAGTGCTAACCTAGTTTAAAAACTCTGTAGGGTGGTATAGCACCTGCCTGGCAAGGTCCTGAGTTCAATTCCCTGTACTTAAAAAAATTCTGTAAGAAAATAATAAAATATTATTGGTTCTTTATCTCTAGTGAGATTCTTGAAAATTCTTAATATTAAATTTTATGTAAACTGGAGTACGGTGGCACATTCCTCTAATCCCAGCACTCAGGAGACTGAGGCAGGAGGATTGCTGTGAGTTTGAGGCTAGTCTAGAATACATAGTGAAACCCTGTCTCAAAAAAGACAAAAAACACTGTATGATATCCAACATATATAATTTAAATCATATGTCATATGATTAGAATTCTGACAGAAGTGTTTTTGGAACAAATACATTATAAGTAATTATATCTAAGTGTTGCTATTTTCCAAGGTAGTAAGACCACTGGGGATTGCCTATAACTCACTATATATTATTTTTGAAAACACAGAAAAAATAACTTTGTATACTTCATTTAAAAATTTAAAACACAGGAAATCTGAACCAAGACAGAAGAAATGAAGAAAATTCTATCATACAAAATGGATTTGAATGTTCTAAAACCAGTCCTGCCCTTTTTCTATTAATTATACAGTACTTGGCTTGGTATAATTCTCATTTACAACTGCAAAGAAATTCTGTGTATTGAAGTTCTTGTGCAAATATCGTCCTCATGAAAGAACAGTTAAGGTCTTTTTTTTTTTTTTTCTCTTCAAATTTAATCTACTTTGGCCCTTCAGAATCTTCAAATCTTGCTGTAATGTAATGTACATCTGTAATGTACCAAAATCGCACTTTGTACTTACATGTTGTGTTTTCTACATGAAAAGCTGACAGTACTTTATAAACATTTTCTATTAATCCATAAAGCATTTTTGTGAAATAGGAACCAATGACTTATTTCCATTTTAGGCGGAGCCAGCTGAGAGTTACAGAGCCCTGCCTCCGTCAGTAGAAACGCTGGGCGACTTTCTGTTCTCTGTCCATTAGTCATCTCAGGAGTGCACCTGAAGGAGTAAACATGGAGAAATTTTTTTTTTTTAATTTGACTTTTTAGCTCCTCAGGAACGGGCTTTGTCAGGAATCTTCTGCACCCATCACTCATGAACCTTTGCCATCTTGCTTGACCCTGGATATATAATGTATTATACATTAGTTATATATTGATTTATATACTTGATACTTGGAATGGAAATACTCAGGCTGGCCTCAAACTTGAGATCCTCCTGCCTCAGCCTCCCAGGTAACTGAGATTACAGGTCTGTACCACTGCGCCTGGTGGGGACCGGGCCCCAAGCCTGGCCTCCTGGGCCTCCCAGCCAGAGCCTCCTTGCCCAGAGCCCTGGGGCCTGTGCTTCTCAGGCACGTGCAAGAGGCTGGCTGCACCTGGAGCGGCAGAGGCGCTGACCCAAGGGCAGGACAGGACCTGCAGGGACAGAGCTGGGGGCGGGGCGCGCCATCCAGTGTCTCCCCCGCAGTCCCCTCTCCTGTCCGGGGCTCCGAACAGTACATTGTGGACAAGTAGAGCAGCACGCGTGGGAGAACCCGAGCTCATCCCCTCGTGGACCAGGACCGCGAGAACCGCACCCAGGTCACGAGGAGCCTGCGCCGGCTCTCTGTGCAGTCAGGACCTGCCCCGCTGTGTGACTTCGGGGTTGACCGAAGGCCACTTCCTGTGCCTGCGGGGTCCCAGCTGCCGTGCAGGGCCGGGGTTTCTGGAGGGGACCCGCTGCTGTCCTTGGGAAAGGTCTGCCCAGGAGCCACCCGACGACGCCATCTCAGTTCAGAGCTCTAGCTGGTTGCCTCCCGCCTCCGGGTGGGTGGGTGCGGGGTCTGCATTCAGATCCCGCGTTCAGGGAGCGCATACAGAGGGGCGTGTTCTGCGGAAGGGTCAGCAGCCTCGGCTTTATCAGCACATATCTGCATCACGACAGCGTCTTGGATGGCACAAGGTCTACCTGCCGAATATGAACCAGCTCGGGGGCAGAAGAAAAGAAAAATGCTTTTGGGATGAAAATGCTTTTGAGTGTGCACAAATAAGATATCCAGTTATCAACCACAGTATATAGCAAATGTTAAAATCTGACGTTATCTGTGGGCTGGTGCGTGCTGCAGTGATTTGTAAATATTCTCTATGAACTGTCTATAGCGGATATTTATCAGTTTTTAAAGATCACACCGCAGGTTCCAAAAAAATACATCTAATCCTGTTTCAAGTTGTGACATGTCATTCTTTCAAAAGACTTTCTCGGGAAACAAACGCAGGGTATACGGGGCTTATGTTGTCTGGTTTTCTTCCGTAACTTCACATCTCATGATGGCCTTTTTAGTTGCCTGACAGATTGCCCCAATAAGGTCTGCTCCTGGGAGTCTGCTTATTTATCTTTTTTTCTTTCTTACTAAGACATCCAGATTCCCCTTGTCTCTTTTCTTCCAGCAACCCAGCGCTCACCATTTCCTGTAACTCTGTTTTTCTTTCTAGGCAATTTGCCCTTGCCTGGCTGCGTGTGCCCCTTCCGAAGAGTTAATACGACATCCATCTGGCATCACCTAGCAGCGCGCCTTTTAGTCCATCTTCATTTTCCCATAAATTATCTTAGCGGCTGCACAGAGTCCTGGCAGTGAGCAGCCGGACTGAGGCAGGCTTTCCACAGCCCACCCTGGTCATCTGTTCTCGGGGGTTTTGTCATCACTTTGAACACGGTTAGTGCACTTTGGAGCAAAATCGGCCTGGATGCCATGGAACTTTCAATGATTTCTGATGTAATAAACTTCTTTAGGAAAGGCTTGAATGGGAGTGTTTGCACAATTTTTTAGCTAAATTAAGCTGGCTCCTCTGGCTAGGAAGCCTTCAAAAATCATCCTTTCCCCCTCTTCTCAGTGGTACGTCTGTCTATAAAGAGACTAGGTTTCCCATAGAAAATGAGCACTGGCTAATCTGCCTACAAATCAAGAAAAACTGGGGAAGAAGAAGGAGATTCTGAGAACAAATATTATGCAATTTGCCTCATTTAAATTTTTTCTCTTTGTTAATTTTTTGTTTGTTTGTTTGTTTTGGTGCCTGGAATTGAACTCAGGACCTTGTGCTTGCCAGGCAGGTGCTTATGCTGCTGAGTTACATACCTGGTCCTACGTTGATTTTCTTTTTGGAGAAACCATGATTTGATGTGCATAATATAAACAATAAGTAAGAAAAAAATATTTTGGGAGGGAGTATGCTGGTACAAGTGTGAAATGATAATATGAAAAAACATGGCAATATGGAAACATCTCCCTACACCCCAAGAAATTGTCTGCTAAACATTTTGTTTACTATAATTTATATATGGCACATAAATCATAGTCTGTTATTTTCTCTTTATTTTCTCTTGTTTGTATATTATACATATAACTGAACTAAATTATATGTATTGTAGAACTTACATAATCAAGTACACATCTTTCAAAACTCACATTTGTTGAGAGTAAACCCTTTTATTCTAGCCATCTGTTCCAGAAACCCAAGATAAGACAGCCTGTGGATGGACTGTTAAGTGGGTGATATTGGATTATACTGAGATGGGTTCCTCTAAATGATACATTTTTCTTAGTCTAGGGAAATAAGTTCTACTAGAGAAAACAATGTAGGATTTGTATGTGTGAGAATGTATGCTTGAAGTGATCTTTCTACTAAGTTTTTTCTATGGTGTGGGGCATTTTCTTTTCAGTTCCATGATTGGTTTAGAAAAAAGAAATACTTTCCAGATGGCCTTGCGTGTATCTCTGATAGACTTGAATGCTTACCTTCAGGCCGGGGTTTCACTCAGGGTTTTCACAGTGAAAATACCTCCAGGGATTCAGTGATTCACAGAGACTCCAGGGACCCATCCACAGGAAACATCTGTGATCATACAGTGTTAGCCGTCTTGCTTAGAGTTTACAACTTCCTCCATTTGAGGCTCTAGAGAGAGACAGAGTTACAGTGAGTTTGGGCTCAGGAAGAGGGTAGGGTCTGTCAGAGAGGCAGCACGCTGGTTTGACTTTCCTGTCTGCATGCAGCCTTGCAGTCTGAAAGACAAAGATTGTTGTATCAAGGAGTGACTGATGGAAACCTATAATATTGCTCATGTCTTCACTCCATCTGCCTTCTGGTTCAGCTGTCTGATTCGAAAACCACCTTGTCCTGTCATGATTTGATGCCCCTTTCCTTCTGTCCTCCCATCCAGTTTTCATGCATGGTTAGTTTGACACATAGTTTGCTTGTCTGTGTAGCTTCAGAGTTTCCATCTCTTGTTGTCCATTTTGGGGATCCCAGTGTTGACCTATTTAAATCTGGGGTAACAGGTGGGGCAGAAATTCATTCACTCACAAATTGCTTATACTGACAGCACTCTGAAGACTTAGATGGGGAGAGGAGAGAGGAGAAAAAGGATGGAGGAGAGAGAGCAGAAGGATGGGAGTGAGAGAGAGAAAGAAACAGAAAGAATGAGTGAGAAAAATTATGTTAAAAGATATGGTCTAAAGATATTTGGAAACTTCTTCTGTGTAAGGGTTTTTTGTTCTACCTTGATGTAGCTTAATTTTCCTGTATTTCCTCAGATCACAGTGATTAAAATTCATGTTTTGGTAGAAATTGGAATAAAACTAGTTTTTCGGGTTTTGCTTCCAGATATATCAGGATTCAGCTGGAAAAAAAATGGATCAGAGTTAATGAGGAGTTAATTGTGCAAGCCAATCTGTACAAAACCAGGCACAAGTACCTAGCTTGCGTTGTCTCTAAATCCAAAATCCAAAAAGCCCTGGTAAGGAAAAAGTTTTGTTGCAAGTTTGTGGGCAAACTATTTGGGAACAAGCCCAGGCCTGAACATGTAAGAGCAAGTAATTGTGAAGCTTTATTTAACTAAAAATAGACATGTTTTCTGGAAGAAATATTTTAGATAATTTATTGGTTTTATTCATAGGACAGCATTTTTACAGGTATTGCTCATGAAGATCTACATTGCTGGAGTAGTTTGAAGGACTTTAAAAATGATGTGTTATGTCTTCTGGGCTGGACTTGAGTAGTTCTTCAGTGGTTTCCCAGAAATACATTATATCTTTCAATTCAAAATTTGTCTTTCTTACTGCTTTCTTTCATCACTTAAGTAGGTAAGCACTTGGTAAGGTAAGGGAAAAATCTTTTTGTCCAGAAAACTAAAACATACAAGCTTCTAACTAGTTTACTTGGAGCAGGAGAGCTGATTCCTTTTAGTAAATGATCCACATCGTTCTGGAGATTGTAATGGATAGAGAGAGGTGGTAGTGCATGACAGGAACAAATACAGGAAGTAATAAAGCAGGTCATACAGTCTTAATGGTTTTTCAAATGAATGACAAGCGTTGACAAGTTTTGTGGTGTGATCCAAGTTGAACAGGGCCATTGCTAATTACCAAGTAGTTTTTGTTTGTGCTTGGCTTTCATGGAGATTGGCTAGTGATATGTCCAGATTCAGTCAATGAGCACTGAAATTCAACATTTTCCAGTACTGACAGCTCTTCATTAACTCTGACTGTCATTTCACAGGGGCTGAATTCTTGTCTATCTGGAGGGGTTACATGAAGAGCCAGTCTTGGTGCAGGTTCTATGAACGGATATTTATGTCCTGAGGTGCTACCGCTGCAATTAGTCAATCCAGTGTGCAGTGTTTCTCATTTCTAAGGGTTCAAGATTGAATGCTTGATGGCTGGTAGATTGTTTGACATCTGGTACTATTAAAAACAATGTTAGTTTCAAGGGAAAAAAATAATAGATTGTCAGTGCTTTTTATTTTCGTTCTTATACTGTAGCTAGTGCTTTATATTTTTCTGCTTCTTCAATCTGTCTCTAATGGACCCTGGTGAACTTAAAAACTAGAAGTTAAAAATAGAAGCTCTCAAGGACAAAGAAGAAGAAAAGGAGAGTTTGGTAAATATTATTATCTTTCCTAAAGAAGTGCTTGATACCTCACTTGGAAATAGAATCTGGGTGTTCTTAGTGTTTTCGAGATGACAGGAAAGATCATCTTCTGAATGAGATCTCAAGGACAATGTACCACTGTCCCTCCCTACTGTTGTGTATTTTGCAAGGACAGAAATAGCAAAATAATAATTTCTTTGATACATTTTTAATAGTTCTTTTTGGGTAAAATCTACATATAATAAACTGCGTATATCTGAAGCAAGTACTTCCATGAGGTTTCATAAATGCCTGTGCCTATCTAGTCCATGCCCGTAGCAACATGCAGAATATTCCCGTCAACTCAGAGCGCCCACTTTTCAGAATATTGTCCACTTTCAGGAGGAAGATGCCTCTCAGCTTTTTATAATATATATATATTTGAACTATATGCATGTGGAATCATTAGGTATAAAGTATTTTATATTTGGATTTCTTCATTCAAAAATGTTCTGAGATTTATCCATTTGTTTCATGTATCTGTATTTTGTAAATTTGTATTGCATTGTTGTATTTTATTGTGGATATGTAACAAGATACTTTCAAAAAATCTATTCTCCTACTGATGGACATGTGGGTTTCCCCTGAGTTGGGATATGATGAACAAAGATGTTTGAATATTCTTGTGCAGGTCTTTTTGTGTGTCTATGATTTCATTTCATCTGTATCATCCCTAGAAAGGGAATTGTTAGTGTGGGAGACAATTTGCGTGACTCTCCTCAAATGCAGAACAATTGCCGCAACTTTGATTATGTCGAGACTTATTTCCTTATACTGATATGTACAGAGCTGACTATGGTATTTCCTTCTCGCTTCAATTGGCTCTAAGCATTGCAAATAAGGCTATCTGAGGTACTGGTATATAATCTCTAAAGCCATCAGACAGTCTCCTGTTTTCTCTCATAGTGCTCTCTGTAAAATATATGAGCACAGTGGGATGGTAGAGCCAGTCAGCTCCAGGAATGTCAACTGGGTATGAGTCTCGAGAAAGAGGCTATGAACCCCAGGGCAAAAAAGCTTACATATCGGAAGCTGAAGCAACAGCCTCCAAAAACAATAAGGTTGCTACCTTAATTGAATTATGCAAATTGATCCTTCTGCATATTGTTATCTCTGCATTTTGCAAATGTGATTTTGTTACTACCTGGCCAGCCAGTTCAAGTTATTCAGTTAGTTCCAGCCATCCTCACTGTCACTCATTCTTGTGCCACCCGCTTCTTCACAAGATAATAAATTCTGGGAGAGACCTAGGATCAAGGCCTTTGTCCACACATCCTCATGGGGATTGGACTCAGGACCCTTGGCTGCCCTTACCTTTAAATATGTCTTGGTGTCTTTAATCTCACCATGGGCTGCTTTGGAGGTGGTAGATTGGAATAAACTTGCCAGGATTCCAATAATGTCTCAGTGGGATTATGAATATAACTTCTTGGATTGTGAGGAAGACTAGACAAAGGATTATAGCACCTGGGTTACCTTACTCAATATTTGGGATTACTATAGTTAGGTCTTGGGTAAGTATATGCTTAACATTTTAAGAAGTTACCAAAAAAAATCTAAAGCACTGGCCAACTTTACATTCCCACCAACAGTATATAAGCAGTCTAGTTGCTCTCAATTCTCATCACAGAGGTATAATTATCTATTCTAGTCAGTGTTTATACATCCTAATAGCTTTAGTTTGCATTTCTCTGAAGGCCCCTATGTCATTAAAACTTTGTTAAATAAATTTGCTCTGCTTTCTCTTATTAATCTGTCTTTTTTCATAGGAGTGTCAGCAATAGATCTCACAGTGGTTGAAGAAAAGATGTAACTTTTTGTCCCTATAAAATCTGTGAGATGATTTTAAGAGGAAAACTGCAAGCCACTCTTTTTAAAAGGATCAAAATCCACTTCTGTAGTTTTATAAATTGTTACATGAATAATATTGGAGTTCTTTCATCTTGAATTGAGGACATATCTGGTTAGGGAAAGGTAAGGGTTTTGCTGTGGTGAGAATGTGGGTCATCTCTCTCTAAAAATCAGGGGTTCAGTGTTATCTATGATCCTGAAAGAGAATAAGACAATCCTGTTTCCCTAAGAACATACCCTTTCTCATTTAAAGTCCAGACATTCATAGTTATTCCTTTCCAGCCTTAGAATTCCCTGGAGAAGATGACCACCAAAGTGTATGCTAGTATCTTTGATCAGAACTCTTTGAAAAGTCATAGCCCTAGTCCTTGGCATCATTCTGCAAATTAATTCCTCACCCACAAATAGTTCTGTCATCTCACTCAGGAGGTAAGGGCTTTTCAGACTCTGTCTGTACAAATACTGTATAGTATTTGAGATTTCAAGGGAAAAATGTATAGACACTCAAATTTCCTGATTCACTGATTATGGAATCGTATCTGGGAGTCTAAATTTTGAAGCAAACACCACAGGTAATTCTGAAGCAAATGAGCTGCAGAATGTGCTATAGGAAAAAGTGGCATTGGTAGTGAGAACTTTTAGCTCTGCTTGCCTCTTGTTCATTCTTTTTACACTCAGAGTGTGAATAGAATTTTGTATCCTGTTTCCTATTCATGCACAATTCTGAGATTGAACTACACCATCTTCCCTTTAAACTTATAATTAATAATAAACTAAATTCATGGTGCATTCCACTTATTAAAATGCCTGTCTAAAGCCACTCTACTGGAGCCTTAAGGACTCACTATTTTGGAACCTGACCTAGGGTAGCTGGGTCAGATGCCCCAGGCCAATCTCCCTTTGATGAACTCAAAGTCAACTGCAAAGTCAACTGTTGTGGAATCTTAACTGTAGCTTCAAAAATCCTTTTACTTTTATCATACAATTTAGAGACAGAGGTGAGTGGCCTTATATGCATAGTCTACCCACACTCTTGAGAAGGGGACTTTACAGAATATGTTAGGAATCCCAGAAAATTAGGAATCCCTGGAGTTAGGAATCCCAGAAACCATGTTTGAATTTCCCCTCATACTCTTTCTCCTTATGGCTAACCGAAGAATGACTTTCTTATTGATTATTGCTAGGTGATGAGTACTTCACAGACAAATAAATGACTGTTATCATGTTTCCTACTGTATAGATACAGTATATTTCTCCACAAATAAAAACATGGCTTGAATCTACTTTGTCATTTTGAACAAATGTCAGTTGCTTTTATCCCCTCACATATAAACCAAATGGCCTACAAATGATTTACTTTAAAAGCAATGGAACCGTAAGAGCAGAAATATGAAGCGGTATATGCTGTTTCATGTTAGGATTTATAGGAAAATATTTTTAGGTAGCCTATATCTCCTATAATTCTTACCTGGCTTCAGGTAGATAAATTCTGCAAGTTGTTTTTGCTAAAAAGAACAGCCTATTTTAAAAGATAACAGGAAACATGGTAAATATGAATAAGTACTAGAAGTTTTTAAGGAAATTATGTGTTGACATTGTTTGCCTGGAAGAACATAATTTTAGCTTGTTTTAGGATTCCAACTGATAATTCCATAATATGTATTTCTAAAATACTGATGCATTTTATAAATGCATATTGCACAGGTAATTGTACAGAAAAAAGCATATCTTCAAGTTGAGGTACAGGTCAACAGTGAGAATGAGTGACCCAGAAACACTTAAACTATTTTAAGTAAATACATGCTGCTGATCATTTGTTGCTCAAATGTGACTTTTTCATTACACAGTTGAGTAGGGTGATGAAAACACTGAGATTTGGAAGAACATTCAGTTATAGCAGTTTCTTGGTGGTTTTACTGTCTTTACGCATAACAGGAACTCAGAAATCTTTGCTTTTCATGAGGCTTACCTTATAAGGCAAAAGTTCAAATTATAAGAAGGCAACAACCACATAAAATAAGTAACTCATAGAATTTTTATAAAGTCTTCTACATAACACTTTAACAGGCTTAGGAAAGGAAATAAAAGTAGGTAAAACAGTCTCCACTGCCAGGGTAGCTCAACCTCCTGTGAGAACATCGAGAAGTTGTGGAGATTCAGGGGCCTGCAGTGTGTGATTTGGGGGTTAGGGAGCATAATGAAAATGTTGAAGTGTAAAACATCATCGCGCAATGTGCTGTAGTGTTTGCTGGTGGCTTTCGAAAGACAATGGAAGTCTTTTTATTTAGTATCTAATAAAAGGGAGAGCAATAAAAAAAATGAAAACATTAAAGGAAAGAAAATGAGAAGTTGGACCATCTTCCTTTACTAAATTACAGATATTTAGTGGGGTTCAGCAGGCAACGAGCGCTAAAGGCTCGCAGCAGGTCCCCTTAGAGTGTGGTTCTTGGAGCTGAAAGTTGGACACGCGAACAAAAGGCCAGGAAGTACTTGGACTGTAGGGGCCTGGATAGGCCGGGGCCTCCAGCAGCCTCAAAGGGCCCTGCACGAAACAGTTGCCCTGCTCGCTCTAAATATAGACGGTAAAGCAGGGGATAGGCCGCTTCCTGCCGCTACTTATAAACTTCCTACTTGATATAATTGTAGTAAAAACAATCTAGTAACTATAGTCCATATTTTTATTAGTGTTTGGAAGGAATAAAGATGAAGGTTGGCGATGTTTGAGATTCTTAACTTGCTGAGCAGGCTAAGAGATCCGTTTATTTTCATTGTATTTGGGAAATACAAACAAGATACAGTCATTCTGTGGTATTTTAGTTTTTTTTTGCAACATAGCACTATTTTAGTGACAAAATGGACTTTCAAGTTGGTTTTCCTTGGGGGTTTAATTATTGAAGGATTAAAATATGTTTGTTGTAATAGACATAACATCAAAGGGTCTCTGGTAGGACCAGGGTAAGGCTAAAGAGGTTCCAAAGTGCTTGCCTTGTTTCGCTATCATGTGTTAGCTTATCTTTGGGAACATGTGAATTCAGGGGGAAAAAAACGTAGTCCTTGTATCTGACACTTACTGAACCTCTCCTTGGACACTGAGGAGATGAGAATAAAACCATAAAAAACCCACAGTTTTATTTCTGAGGGCTTTTGCAGTTTAGTAAAAAAAATTATGCTTGTATGTTCTGACCTAAAAACTGAAAGTTAGACATTACATACCCTCATGGAATCATTTGTATAAAACCAGAACTGCAAAGACAGAGAGACCACATAGTATAGTAGTATCTAATTTGTGGAAGTCTGTCTTCCCTCAACCAAAACCTAGGTGCTTCTGCACGGATTGCATACAGGGCTGCTGCACAACACACAGGACAAAATCTAAGAGGTACGGAAATATAGGAATAACTTCCTTCTCACATCTGAGGGCCCACTGGAGTGGGTCAGCAGGCTGGGCCCGCCTTGGCATCTCTGTATCATTGTCTCCCATCCTCCATGAGGGACCAAGGCTGACTCAAGTCTGGTCGTCTTCTTCCTGGCCTGACGACAGAGAATGAGCACTCTGAGTCGCGTGCCCGCTCTTTCGCCAGTTCGTGCTACAGCAGGTCACCTGGCCCATCTAAGTCAAGAAGTGGGAAAATAACTGAGCCTTTCAGAGGAAGGAACTGAAAAGTTACAGGGAAGAGTACTTAAAGACAGGGCAGGCTGAAGATTTAGAATCCGGTTGAGCACTGAGCTTTTTGTGTCTCTGTTTCCTCACACATAAAATAGAGATATTAGTTGTACTTACCTTCTATGGTGTCATGAGGCATAGATGAGCTTTTGTATAAAATGATCAGAACAATATTAAACATGTAATAAATGCTTATTAAATTTTAGCTGTTTTACCAAATTGAAAGCAATATTTCTAGACAGTCAAATATTGGGCATGCATCTATGTAACTCAGCATTCACAAAATTAATGAATAAAACATACTTAATATTGTTCTTAACTTTCATCTCAGGAAACATTCTTTATCTGCTCTTCACAAGTAGCTTTTAAAATTAAATAACATTTTGGGGGCATCTTTATTGGTATTGTTATATTTTACAATAAATAAAAAATGCAGCTATTTTAGTAAAGACTGTACACTAATTTCACATTAATGTTTACTTACAAATTAACTTTTACTTACCTTTGGAAATAATTTTCAGGTTATGTCATTTAGTTTCTGTAGAAAGTTTTATTTATTTATTTATTTTTTATTTATTTATTTTTTGTGGCACTGGGGATTGAACTCACAACCTCATGCCTGCCAGGCAGGCGCTTAAGCCACTGAGCCAAACTCCCAGCTCCATAAAAAATTTTATGATAAAAATATGCTCATCTAAATTTTCAATATTTGTTTATCTCCTTGAGATAAACCAATTATTTATACATATAATTTAGAATTTCAAAGTTGTAGAAAGGTATGAAGATTTAAAACTGAATTTTCTAGACTTCCCTTAAGGGATTTGGTGTTTGAGAAGGAGTTATTTTATCTTGGGACAAAACTCCAAAGTCATACTTCAATCACAAAATGTTATTTATAGATCATCAGCTAGCCTTAAAACTTGAAATAGGCACAGGGAACATAGATAAATAAAACATTGTTCTTGTCTTATTTACTATGTACTGGAGAAAATGGTAAGCAAATGGCTACAGTACAGTGTGATAGGATCTAATAATTGCCCATACAGTACCTCATGTATCTTACCTAAATAAATGGCAGAAGGGGAGTTCAGAATGGCTGGATGTAACATGTTGAACAGGATTATGCAGCGTGGCGATGAAGGGACTGCAGGCAGGCAGAGAGCAGTGAATGCAAGTCTGAAAGTTCTGGCAACAAACTTCTGGATCTGGTAGATAATTAGATTTAGAAGTGGGAGTAGTTCTATGAGGACCACAAACATGTACTAATGATAAAACAAAAAAGAAGTGGGGATAGATGTGATGACCTTGGAGAGACAGGAGTGGATCACATTTAAGGAGCGTGACGTCATTCTGAGGATTCAGGACTTTACCTAGCAGCCTTTGGTAGCCACTGAAGGTTTTCAGTCCAATGCCATTTACATACATGAGCCATCCTTGTAATAGCCTTGCGCAGAGTGCAAGGAAGAGGGCCAGACTAATGGGGAAGCAGTTGGTTTCAGGTAAGAACTAAGGACACAGTCAGTAAGGTGGGGAAAAGGGGCTGTATTCCATGGAATATCCAGTAACTCTGTACAGGACACTTCCTTACAGGAGTTGCTTTTTTAAGCAGAAAAGAAATAAGGCTTTACCTTTGCCTACCTTCAGACCTCGTTTGCATTCTTCTTCATCAGTCACAGTTACACACCTCTCTGAGTGCCTTCCCCAGCTCCACGGGTGCTTTTGATCATTTAGCAATAAGCACGTGCTGTCATCCACTAGAGGTGGATGCATAGCTGGTGTGAATTGATTGGATGAAGATGCAGACTGCCAGAAAAAAACTGGACCTAAGGGAAGCTGTTTTTATTTAATCAACTCTGATTCATTAGAATCTTATAAATCTAGCGTTTGAAGATAACTTACTGGTGCAAATGAAAATAGTAAGAAACATTAATGATTGTGTTGGTGATAAAGTGGTACTAAAATTCAGATACTCTAACTTAGTTTACTTTTATTCGATTTTATTTTTTGAGATGGGGTCTTGCTAGGTAGTTCAGACTGGCCTTGAACTCTCACTAGATAGCCCAGGTTGGCCTCAAATTCATGGTTATCTTCCTGACTCAGCCTCCGGAGTGCTGGAATTACAGGTGTTTGCCACCACACCTGGCTGTCTAACTTAGTTTAACAACACTTTCTACCATACTGCTGCTCTTGTATTTCTACCACAGTAGAAAATTATTTGAAAATTATCCTTGTTTAGACTAAATTGTTTTTCTTGTAATTCTTGAATGGGTGTTTAATGATCTGTTTTTGTTTAGTTTCAACATTTTGTTCCTATTCATTTTTTTTCACTTTGTGTTTTTAGTTCCACTTGATGATTTTCCTTTAATGGAATAAAATTTTAGTTTTTACTTTGTACTGCAAAAGAAATGAATAAAAATAAAACTTCTTAAAAGAATAATTTAAGCCTCAAATGCATCCCACAGTAATTTGATATTAGAGTACTTTTAAATAAATTATAGTTAATTAAGCATGCAAATACACTAACTACTTTAAGTACCCAATTAGCTACCTTAACTGAAATAATTGTCCTAAATAGCACATTTTTTAAAGGTATTTTTCAAGGTGCCACATAAATCTTTGTCTCTGGTGTGAAAAATATAATTACTCTTGGAATAAAAAATATGGTAGCAGTTGATCGTTCAGGAATACAAATGCTGTAGCATGAATTACTGGCCTCTCTAGACCTTAGTACATTCATCTGTTAAATAAAGAGTCTGACCTAGAAATTCACAAAGGTTCTCTGCTTCTCTGAAGTCCTGCAATTGCTCATTTATGAACTGTGGTCTATAACTCATTTTCTCGGAAGGTTCCTGCATGTTTTCTTAATTCTGACTTATTTCATATCGATATTTGCCCCCTTGCCCCTCTTCTTGCCCTGCTGCATCTTGCTATGCTTTGTTCCTTGAAATTGTGAAATCATTTGGATATTCTACCTCATTGTCTAAAAAAAAATCCCTCAAATTCTGACCTATAGATAAATCCTCTAGGGTCTCCATGGCCTCTATTTTTGTTTTCTTTTAAATAACCAAATAAACATTGTTATAGTTTTTACGTTGTGTCAACATGAAAAGTCGAGAAGCTTAATTAAGTAACTCAGCAGCTCTACATCCTGAGGTGTAGAGCACAAGCAGTTACCTGTTCATTGTGTCAATTTGAGAAGGTCAGAAGTTTAACTGAGAGACTCAGCAGGGAGCCAGGGTTCTTACTTTGTGAATAGCCTCATCCTGTGCAAAGAAAGACAAGGAGATCTGTGAGTGCTACACCCACCCTGGAGGGGGGGTGTCCTGTGTACAATATAAGGGAGGAGAAGAGGCTTGCTCTTGCCCTCTTTTACTTTGGCTGCTTTTGCTCGACTGCTGCCTTGAAGTGTTACCCCTGTGCATGCCACCCTGCCTTGGAGCCAGCTGATTGTGGACTGAAACCTCCAAAAACTGTAAGCTAAATAAACCTTTCCTTCCCTAATTTTGGGTGTCAGGTGTTTTGTCTCAGCAATGAGTGAAAAGTAACTAAGACAAACATATAATCTTTTCCTTTCTTCCATTTCTCCTTTCCCCTAACCCAGCTGTTCTTTAATTTTGAGCACTTTCTTTCCCTTTTGGATCTTATTACTCTTTCAGTTTTTTTAAATTGTTATTTATTTTTCACACTGGGGAGACAATATGATATTTGAAAACGTGAGACTAATTTATTTCACTTATGAGTATAGTATCAAATTGCCTCCATTACCTATAAAAGCCTCAAGATCATTCTTTTTTATAGCTGAGTAATATTCACTACTGATTCTCTGTTAGTTCATCAGAAAGAATAGTTTGTGCTATCAGTTTGATTGTCTGATCATTTTTATGCCTAGATCTCATAACTTGAACAACTACTTCTAAGATAATAATATGTAATATATTGACTAATATTGATTTCTTACTGTTTTTTTAAAATTCTGTATTACTTCTACCTTTTTTTCTATTTAGCTTCTTTAAAATTAAAAAAAAAAAAAAAAACCCAAAGACTACAAAAAATAACCAAACAATACCTCTCTGGATCTTCTTTTGGACCCCTGGAAATTGGGTGCTGCTGCATCATTTCTACACTTGTGTTGTTAGGAATGCATACCCAGGTAAGGTGAGAAGCATACCGGCCCTTAACTGTGGGGTTTACATTCTTTTTTTTTCTTTTCTTTTTTTTGGTACCCAGGATCAAATCATAACCTCATGCCTGCCAGGCAGGCACTTATGCCACTGAGCTAAATCCCCAGTCCTATTTTTTCAGACAGGGTCTCACTATGCTGTTCAGGCTGGCCTTGACCTCACTTTGTAGCCCAGGCTAGTCTCGAACCTCCCGAGTGCTGGGATTAAAGGTGTGCACCACCACGCCCGGCTGTGGGGCTTACATTCTATTTCCCTTCTTCTAACATTTTAAACATCCAAAATGTGTGTGCTTTGGTATGAGCTAAAGTTAGCCATTATTCCTTTCCTTTCTCCAGTGATGTAATATATTGGAATGTTTTAAATGTTATCAGTGTCTTTTATCTAGCTAGTTATTAATTTGCATTTCAGTTTCATTTATTTGTAAAATCAATTGCTGGGCTATAGTTGTAGAAGAAAATGTACACATGCTAAATACACAATTGAGTAAGCTTGACAAACATCTACATCCATCCATTTGGTTTTTAACCTCTTCGAAGTTCATTATGGGAGGGTTAGATCATATGTAATTATCAATAGGGTTCACCCTAATTTTTAATATATTAGAATTTAGATATGCTTACATGCTTTCAATTCGTTTGCTTCTTATTGCATCTTTCAGACTACTCTTTCATTTTGTATTCAATTTTACTCCAGAAATATAATTTATGCTATTACAGGCAGAAGTTGAGTTTTGACAATTAATCATCCTTTAGCATGTGACAGCTTTTTCTGCTGTTTTCTTCCATTGTTGGTGTTAACTTAGCTGCCAGTCTAATTGTTACCCTTTTTCATGTAATTTATCTTTTCTCTTTTGCTGCTTGCAGATTTTCCTGTAGTTGCACTAGCATCATGTTGCAAATTTATTGTCATTTTATCCTGCTTGTGATCTCCTGCAGTTGCCTAAATTGGAGGATAGATATTTCTCTCACTTCTGAAAGATTCTTGCTCATTGTTGCTTCCAATTTTTTTTATTTTGTTTTGTTTTTTGTCTTTTTGGGTCAGGGTTTCACTGTGCAGTTCAGGCTGGCCTAGAACTCACAGTGATCCTCCTGCCTCAGCCATTGAAGTACTGGAATTACAGGCCTGTGCTACCATACCCAGCTTGTTGCTTCAATGATATCCCCCCACTTTCACTATTTTTCTCCTTTCGTGCATCTCCTTTTTTGTTTAGACATTACACATTATAATTTTATCATTTGTATCCTTTATTCTTCATTTCAAATTTTAATCTTTTTCTCTGTGATGTATTTGAGATAATATCTCAGTTGTATATTGATATTTATTGATTTAATTGTATTTGACATGCTCTTTAACCTGCTCATGGAGGTTTTAATTGGTGATACCTATAGTTCTCCTTGCAAAACTTCTATGTTTCATAATTAAAAGTTTTTATTGATGCATGTTTGCAGTACACATTCCTTGTGAGGAGTAGGCCCATGTACATAAACATCTTAATACCTTTTTCATCCCTTTCCCTCCCCTCTTTCTTTCCCTCCATCTCTTGATCCCCTTGAAGAAAGGTCTACCTCCCCACTTCCATTTATTTATTTATTTGAGACAAGGTCTCACTATGCAGTTCAGGCTGACCTTGACTCACTGTGTGGCTCAGGGTGGCCTTGTACTCACAACAATCCTTCCACCTCAGCCTCCCGAGTGCTGGAATTACAGGTGTGTGCCACCATAGTCAGCTCTTATTTGCCCTTTAGTTTGCTGCTTGTCTATATTTTGGGTTTTTCATATGAGTGAAACCATATGCTATTTAAGATGGTGTGTCTGGTTAATTATTCTTAACATTATACTCCTCCTCTTGCTTATTTTATGCTTATCTATTTTATAGTTTCTGTGTTAGTGTTCTAGCACTGCCATAATGAATAATCACAAACTGGAAGGCTTAAAACACAAACACTGCCTCATAGTTCTGCAGGCTTGAAGTATGAGATCAAGGTGTCAGAGGGTTTGTTCCTTTTCAGCCTATAGGGAACAACTGTCTCATGTATCTCTCTGAGGTTTTTGTGGGTTTTTTTTCTGGAATCTTTGGTGTTTCTTATCATGTAGAAGCATAAAGGAAGGGAGGAATTGTAACTCCAGAGTAAGGGGCTCCCTGTGTGTTTATCTCTTTATTCAAAGAACACCAGCCATATTGGATTAGAAGTCCACTCTTTTCAGGGTGACTTCATCTTCATTAGTTCTAACTGCTGTGATGCTAACTGCAATTAAGATCACATTGTGAGGTCATATTCAATACATAAATTTTGAAGGGAAATACAGTCCAATTCATAACAACCTACTTTAAATTAGACTTCTAAAAGTTGACATCTTGGTGCTAATTGTCTAGTTTTCATGTCCCACGAACACTTTTTTACAGGTGACTTCTGATTGTAAAAATTGTCAAGCATGATTTGTGAACTGTATTTTACCCTGCAATTCAATGTGGCAGTAGAAGGAAGACACTCCTCAGTGCTCTTTTCTTGTTTGCTAGAATTATAAATCCCCATCTCCTCAGAGCTGGAAATAAATATATGGGAAATTTAATGTGCCTTAGCTAAGGCATGCCGTTAGTTAGAAATCTAGCCTTTGTACTTTCCGTTTGGTTACCTTTTACTCTTTCCTTTAACCTCTGATGACACTCTTACCTCAGTACTGCCATCTCAATAAAGCAACTCTCAGGCCTTTTAGTTTGATGCTACTTACCCTCATACTCTAGGCACATTTGATGTCTTCTGATTCTTCAAACCCCGGTAGTAACTGGCTTGAACATGTAGCATTGAATAATTGCAATACCATTAATGATTATTACAGAAAAAAAGTCTCTCCTCTTGCTCTTTTCTCAAGGTTCACTAAATGCTAAGTGGTTTTGTGATTTCACATTACCTAGTTTCTTAATAGGTCCTCTAGGCTTTAATATTAAATGACCACATGCTATTATAAGGCATAATTTTGATATTTCTTCAACCTCAAATGAACGTTCCTACCAGGGATAGTGACTTAGTTACTTTTCTCTTGTTTCTGTAAAAATATCTGACACCCAAAATTAATGAAGGGAAGGTTTATTTAGCTCACAGTTTTTGGAAGTATCAGTCTGTAATCAGCTGACTTCAAGCAGGATGGCATGGCACAGGGGCAATAGTTCAAGGTGGCAGTAGACAGCAAAAGCAGCAAGAGCAAAAGAAGGGAGAGCAAGCCTCTCCTCCTCCCTTATATTGTGAGCAGTCTACCATCACCCTGGAGTGTGTGTAGCACTCCCACCATCTGCATGGCCTCCTCCTGCACAAGATAAGGATGTTGACAAAGTAAGGGACCCTGTCCTCCTGCTAAATCCTGCAAAGAAATGACCCTGGGTCCCTGCTGAGTCATTTAGTTGAACTTTTAAACTTCTCAAGTTGACACAATGAATCAAACATTACAGATGAGTTAGATGATTTCTTAATTGCAGGCTTACTTAATTGGGAAATTGGGAAATTGGGAAATCTCTGTAGATGGAGGCATAGAGTGACTTCTACTATGAGGATAATGGTAGAAGAATTTTAATGGAAGAATTTTCTAGAGACACATATGACTCAGAGATTTACTAGAGCTCATGTCTTATTCTGCATTCCCCATATAAAAATAATATGTATTAAAAATAATATGTGACTCTTGTAAAATATCCAAATTCCTGAAGTCTTTCAGATGTACTTCAAACTTAAGATCCTGAGTTCTTAGAGTCCACAAGACAATGAATTAAAATTAGAATTAGTGTGCAATATTAATATTGAGATATTTTACAACTTGTTCTCATTTCCCTCATTTATTTCAGCCTCACCTTCAAAAGAATAGATTTTAGTGATTTTTTGGTATGAGCCTAAACATAATTTTTCTCTGTGAACATATAGAAAGGGACATAAAAATAGATAAGAAATGGAAACCATATTAAACAGACTATTAGTATCTATCAAAAATATGAAACCTCATCATATTTTATGGTGGATGAGTTAAAGACCAAACGATGCCTTGAAAGTTTTCTTGTTTTTTTTTTTTTTTCACTCTTAAGAGGTGTATGTGTATACACACATATATATTCCTTATTTTTTGGCTACAATTCCCCTGATTGAAAAATGCTGTAATTTCCACTGCTATTGGATATGAAGACAATCATGCTTGTGTATGCTGGAGGTTGAAATACACTGTATCAAGGAAAAGTATCACCTATAGGCTCTCCTCCCAAATGATCTGTTCGGTTGACTCTACGCCCAAAGTTTTATTCTTTGTTGGAAAAGAAAATTTTTCTACACAGAAGAAACACCAATTATTTCACTTCCTTGCAACTTATGCTATTCCTTACAAGCCTACCATATAAACAGAACTAACGTTCAGCATGTTCTAATTTCCATTAAGCTGGGAAGCAATCAGAAACTTAGGGAATAATTTATTTTTACACTGCAGCACAAAGTATAAAATAGAGTTGTCTTAGTAAGAAATGGCAAAAGTATGAATTCATATTGTTCAGATTTTAGCATGTTTCCATTTTAAAAAACAAATATGCATTTTAAGTCTCATGAACAACCCTGATAAACTAGAATTAAGAAGGTTTTTAGGATCTTACCGAAGATTTCTTTCATACTTACTGTTAACAATATTAGTGACTAAAACAATTACAGTGGTTTAAAACTTTCAGCATCTGGAAGAATCTTGAGAGGTATGCTTACCACTAGATTCTGTGTTGCATTAAGAATTCATTGTTTCAATGGATATCTTCCTATTTCATTAGTTATTGTTTTCCTTTTTGTCTTTCCTAAATTAAGAAACTTTATCCAAATACAGAAGGAAGGGATCTTTGCTCATCAAAATAGTTAATCACTCAACTCGTTTTGCTTTGCAGTTTCCACTCATTACACCAAATTTCCTTTCATTTTCAAATAGAGTATCTGAATAATGTTTTGCAGGATATGTTTTTCTCTGTTATTTTGTGGTAGCATTATTTTCCTGTGTAAGTTCCTTGATGGAACTACTTTATGAAATATCAATAGTATTTTAGTTTATTTTTCTGGTCTGACACTGTACTTTAAAAGTAAATAAATTTATGACATTCCAACAAACTATATTGCAACACTAGAACATTCTATCTCACATAGTTCAGTTAGTAAATTGTACCAAAACTGTCCTAGAAGTTGTGAAATTCATAAATCTCAGTTCTTTCACTTTGAAATGAACATACCTTTTATCTGCTTCTTTCTCTTTTCATTTATGCATCAATTCAACGTGAACGTGTTATGCTCTTGGCTAGAGATGAAGACAAAGCAAGTGTATGACCTTTATATCTGCCTGTAAAAGCATATAAGTTAGTCAGAGACAAATAATAGTAAACCTTACACACAATTTCACACTAGAATGAATGTATAAAAGGTTACTGACACCCAAGTCCATTTGAGAGCCAATTGGGTAAGCAAAGTCTTTATGATGGAGAAAACTCCTAAATTAATTTTTAAAGGCAATTACAATCAATGAGAAGTGATGAAATAGTACTCTAGGTTGAGGGAGATGTAGCTATGAAATTCAAAGGCACAAAGCAGAACGATATATTTGGAGAAATCTGAGTAACTTCATACAGCTTGAACAAGGAATACGGGTGGGAACAAAAGTGGCAGGAAAGTACTTCTGAAGTTAACGGGGTATAGATCATGAATGGGTTAGTGCATATTTTAGGAAGATTTCTTTCATAGTAGAATGGGGAACTTAAGAATTAGAAGAAACTGTTGTAAGTCAGCTGAAAAGTAGTGAAGACTTGAACTAAAGCATTGGAATGTTGAGAAGCTAATGTTTTTGGCAGTAGATGCACAGTTTTTCTTTTATCTTTTAGTTTATTAGCACATGTGTGTAGTACATGTTTACATTGCTTGTGGAAAGTTGGCACATGTACTTAACACATCTTAATTCCTTTTTCATCCTCTTTCTCTTCCCCCTCAGATCAGTGAAACAAATGAAAGGATGCAGAAACAATACCAAGTAGGTACATTCAACTATTGTATCTTTGATCAAGGGCCCCAAAACACACTCTGGAATAAAGATAACCTCCTTAATAATTGATGTTGGGAAAACTGACCATTCACATGGAGAAGGTTGCATCCCAATCCATATCTCTTACCATGTATTGAGCTAAAATCAAAATGAATCAAAGAAACTAATGTTCAATCAGAAACGCTTAACTTGCTGGAAGGCAAGATGGTGAAACTCTTGAAATCATAGGCGTAGACAAGGATTTTTTGAACAGAACCCAAGTTGCACAGGAAGCAGTTCTGAGAATCTACAAATGGGATCATGGTAAATTAAAAAGATTCCCCACAGCCAAAGAAACAACCAACAGAGTGAAAAGATATCCTGCAGAATGGGAAAATAGATTTTGCTAGTGATTCCTCAGTTAGAGGACTCTTATCTAAAATACATAAAAAACTCCTCAAAATAAAAGACCCAGTCAAAAAATGAGCAAGCAAAATGAATAGACACCTTTCAGAAGAAGTGCAAATAGCCAGTAAATATGTGAAGAAATGCTCACCTTCACTGGCCATCAGAGAAATGCAAATTAAAAGTATACTGAGATACCATCTTGCCACATAAAGAATGGCTATCATCGAAAAATCTAAAAATAACAAATACTGGTGAGGATGTGCAGGAAAGGAACTCTACTATATTGTTGGTGGAAGTGTAAAGTAGTACAACCAGCCTGAAAATCAGTGTGGAGATTCCTCAAAAACTAAACTAGAACATTCATTTGACCCTACTATTCCCCTGAAAGGCATAATATTACAGAGATACCTGTACACCTAAGCTTATAGCAGCACAATTCATAACAGCTAATTGTTGGAAGCAGCACATATGTCCATCAGCAGATGAATGCATAAATAAAACATGGTATTTAAATACTATGGAGTACTACTTTACCGTAATGAAAGACATTTGAATCATTTCTAGATAAATGGATGCATCTTGAGACCATAATATTAAGTGAGATAAATCAGATGCACAGGCTTAGGTATCACATTGCTTCTCTTATATGACAAACCTAGAGTAAAAATAAAGAGTGAAATAAGAGATATGTAAAAGGAATTGAGGACTAGATTGTTCTCAAAGGGGAAAGGAATCAAGAGATGAAGAAAAGGATAAAGGAGGGAAAAAAAGAATTTGAGATATGTTATGTACATGTACCAACTCCACACAAGGAATGTAAAAATCCTGTACTGCAAGCATGTACAAAGAAAGAAAGGGGATCAAAGGGAGATTAATTTTTAAAGAGAAAGTGGTAGATAAGCAGACACAGGAGATTAGCTATACTGTCACTGTGGGAAGTAAGTTGGTGGAATCCAGACTGATTCCCGGATATAGAGAGGAGAGTATGAAAGCCATTCACAGAGAGAATAGAGGTGGAATTGCAGGTTTTGTGAAAATAATGCAGTGAATTAGTCTTTAACTTTCTGAGTTGATGTTTCTACAGTGTTTCTAAGTAGATGTGCTTTGTAACAGATGTTCCTCTGCATTCTGGGCTACAGATAACAGCTGTGGGAGATCCCCACATCTTCTCTCTGGTCCGCATGTTCTATAGGGGTGTTTTGAGGAGCAACATGATGTCAAGAAACATGTATTGCTTTTCACAATGGTAGCTATAATCTATCGGGGTAAGTGATTTACAGAAATCTTTGTTACAGTCCTATGAGATAGGTACTTAATTAAAGTCGTTAGGCAACTTGGATGATGTCATGCTAACTGCAGGTGCTGAAGAAAAGATTGGAACCTGGATCTCTCTGACTTAAAAATCAGTGCTGTGGATTGCTATATTACCTGATAAGGGTTTATCTCTCTGAGCAGGATAAATTATTTCCATTAGTCATCTTGGCATCTCCTTTTGGCAGAATTGATTCTTCAAAAAGTTAAATATTGAGATACCTTATGAAGTGACTATTAGGCAAACTTCCCTGAGAAGTTACGTATTTCTTCATTTTGTTTAGACAAAAGACCAGTTGATGTTTTCTTTGGGAGGAACAATTAAAAATACAGCTGATACCTATAAATCTAAATAGACTGAACTTTGATTTTATATAGAATAGTTGACGAAGAAGATGACACTCATTTTTATGGCATTCTATAGGTGATAAGTATTGTAATACATCACTCATGATTCTCACAGCAGATCTGTGAATCAGATCTTCTCATTTTATGGTTTAAGAGACTGAGTCACTTATACACATCAAATATTTTAACAGTCACTTATACATATCGAATATTTTAACAATAGTTTCTTATTTCTTTTGCATATTAACATAGCCAAGGCATTGAAAAATATAATGCTCTTGTATTGATAAGTTGGAAATGTGTTTGAAGGAAATAATACCCAGTCAAATTGTTATGTAAGATTTAATTTCCTAAAATCTCTCAGGTGATCAATTTTTGTTTTCCTTATAAGAATGATGATTTTCTCTTCACAGAGATCGAAAACTTAATTAAACTTTAGTTGCTGTTTAGCCAAGCTACAACACAATTTCATTGATTAGAAATGATGAATCATATTCATAAATTTAACAGCATTAGAAAATGAAAATATATAATACAGTATTTTAGGAAAAAGTCACTTTTATGGGAAGAAAGCAGTCCTACAAAATAGAGAAACTTAGGTGCAACATTTATTAGTTTTATCATTTTGTTTTTTTACTGCCGAGTCAAGTCACTGTCATGCTAAAAACGCGTTTACCAGAAGATGTTAGTAATGAGAGAGCTTGGCTAAATGGTCCATCCTTCCCTGTAAGCAACTATGGCTTGAAAGTTGGGTGATAGTTTACCACTCAGTCTGGATTCACCACATCACATTTGCATAAAATGCAATCAGTGATGTGTGTATTTTCCTCTCAACGCAAGAACAAGTCATCTAAAGATTTTACAAAGGAGTATCCTTTAATCCATGTTCATATTTAGGCAAAACGCTGCTCTGGTAAAAGATGCACTGTTCTGTTTGGAAAAACATTTTAACATTATGCAAGAGACAGATGAAAGTGATATTTTTAATACACTTTGCATACTTAATTCAGAATTATTTATAGAGTTTATAAATGATGTTAAGTGGCAAAAAGATGTAATTTAGCTCTATTCAGTAGATTTCAGCAGGGTCTCTGGATTGCAGAGACTAGGACTAGTAAAAGAAAAATTCATGGGGTCTTATTGTCATCAAAGTGAGAATAACCTAAATGATAAGCACTTTAAACATGGTTTTCCTTTGATTTAGTAATTGCATTGGAAAGGAACATGATATGAAATGATAGATTGAGAATTCAAGGTTATTCAGTGTTTTATATAGAGAGACACATCAGTGCTTTGGGATAAAAGTGTCAGACCTTTATTACTGGAATGACTTTATTCATTGAGGTAGGATTTCACTGGGATAAAAGAAATGTTGAAAAATACTAGAATTAAAATTGAGATTTTGAAGAGATCAGAAGATCGTTTTATGAAGAAAGGCTAAAGCAAAGTCAGGAGTAGGTGTCATTGTCCATATCTTCAGAATCTGAGGGTCTCCAGGATTTTATTCAATGGAACAGGACTTGCATTCAGTGTCTAGGATTCACTTTCCAGGGTCCATGACGTGAGAATGACAGGGGGGCCTGAATAGGTTAGTTTGCGTCTGTGTCTACAAGGTATCTACTTTCTGGGTAAAGGTTACCTGAAGGACATGGAAAAAGAAGATATTATAAAGCATAAAATGAAAAATGTCTCAGGAGTCACAGACATAGTAGAAGAGATAGTGAATTTACGTATCATGGAGAACCAGAAAGGATTTTTCAGGGAGAGTGTTTCTGTGAACTGTCCTGAACAAAGAGCAGCACCCAGGTAGATGTGGGGTGGGGTGAGACAACTGGAATGCTGAGCTAGAATTTGATAGGATTGCGTTGGTACAATGTTCGGTGTTCAGTGGGAGGTATTGATGGGGCAGACTAGAAAGGTCTCCTTTACTGACTGGGTGACGAAGCACCAAGTGAGGAAAGCAGGTGGAGAAAGCCTTGGTGGCTTTTCATGGGAAGATGATATGGTACCTGTCTAGGTGTCTGATACACCTTGATGGAAATCTATAGTCTGCTGTTTGTGATGCATTTCCTTGAATATAATTAAATTCTTTGAACATTTTCTCACTCCCTACAATAAGAATGAAGGTTTTTAGTACTTACCTCTAGGAGTTATGAGAATCTGATAAGGTAATGATGTTGCTGATCACACAAAGTGGTTGATTGTTAAATGTTTATGATTGACATTGCTATTGGTGCTGTGATTAAGAAAGATTTATCTAACAACAGTGCACACTGTCGATGCAGACAGGAAATACCAACAGCAGAAAGATCGGTGAGGAAGCAAGGGAGAGAAAAACAATGAGAACATGCAATTTACAGGACTTAAAAAGCAGGTTTTCATGGGATATGGTGAGAAAAGTTTCAAGATTGAATAGAAAGCCATACTAGGTTTTTTCTTAAGGAGAAAATGAGTCAGATTTATGAAATGCTGAGTTTGTGGCTCGGATAAGTGATTTTGATGTATTCAACAGGCAGGCAGAAACATAGATGTGAGGTTTGGGAGAGATGCTTAATTCAGGGAAGTGAACTTGGGAACCATCAGCTGAGGGGCTACTTAATGACCTGCTAGATAATGACCGCACCACGGGCTACTACACAGACCCATAAAACTGTAGATCCTGAGGATTACCCACATGGGGGGGTCTGGGGAGGGAGGCACCACTGAAGAAAAAGAAAAACATAGCAGGATCATCCTGCAAGCACAATTTTAATTGGTGGATCTGGAGAAGTAGGTAGTCACAGAAGATAAACAAATGTGAGAGAGAGGAACTATTTCAAGGAACTTTCCTTAAATTTGGTGAAAAGGAAGTCTAACACAATAGTTTGAAAAGGTACTGGGATAGGAGGCTAGACTGTGAGAAAATCAGGTGTGATTTAAAAGAAGGCTATTAAAAATAAGATCAGAAGCAAAAATTAGAAAATAGGGCTTGCGGTTGAGATGATGAAGGAGGAGGGAATATTTAGTCACGCGGGCAGAAGACAGTGGTGGTATGGGATTTGTGTGTGCCTGTAGATAGAGATACTGGAGAGGATGAAGTTGAAGAAGAGGAAAGTAGAAAAACCATTTCCTGGATAGGGACGCTTGGAATGGAATGAAGATGTCACGGAGAAATCTGAGATGTTGCAGTGTTCCAAAATGATATCTCAGATCTTTGAGGAGAACAAGTTTGGTCAGGGGTTCATGCTGTTTAAAGAACCTAAGCACGCTGAGGTCAAGTGAGTGATTCCCTGGTTGTAAGGGACAGTTTGACAAGTGGGACAGTTGACAGTGTGCACTGTCACAATAGCAAGTTTAGCTTCAGATAAGTCCTGACGGACACATGACGCCTGCTTCTCAGTAGCCCTGTGACTTTAAGCAAGTTTCTCAGTCTTTGAAGTCTTCAGTTTCCTCATCCATAGAACAAAAACAATTTCAAGAGTCCCTACTATCTGTTTTTGGCATGTATAAGTTGCTAAATTTTGTGTGAGTTGCTACTGATATCATCAGATAGACTTTATTTTAGCTAATGTTGTAATTTTACTATTAATACACCATCCTATTTTCCCCTGGCCATTAGGTTACTCCATCATCCAGTGAAGGAATAATTTATTAATTGCTTCTAAGTGAAGTGAGAAAATCACCATGTATTCCAGGAGGTAATTATCAATTGTCTTCCCCACTGTGATCAGGAATTAATCTAAAATATTGACTCAGCATTTTCTATTATAATATCATGCAATGAAATACAACATGATTAATTTAAAGTAAAAGATTCCTTTCTTCTCATTAATGAGGTCATATACATAATGTCATGCCCTGTCGCTCTGTCAACTTAATTCGCATGTGTGCACTGACACCGACCTTATCAGAGCCCAGGTGTTCTGCATGTACAGCTGAAAGGAAGAGGTTTTCCTGTCAGGAATACAACTCATGGTGCAGAACCTGGAAAGTGTGAGGTCCTGAGTTTAATTTCTGGTACCCCCCCCCAATAAAAACAAACAAACAAGAAAGAGGTTTTTCTGGCCCAGATTCTCCTCGTCTGAAGGTTCCAGAAAGCTTTGCAAACAGCTGGTTAATGTTCAAATGCAGTAACCAGAGGTACGTTTTTTGTAATTCTTATTTCATATTAAAAGAGTAAAAAGTGTGTAAGAGCCTATTTCCAATGTCCACATCATTAAACACCCATCCTGTCTACTCCTCCAAATTGCATCTAGAAAAGCAGCATCACCAATAAAATGTCCCGATAGCAAAGTGGGTCATAATTTGATAGAAGGTTCTGAATTAGGGACAATCTAAAAATAATAGATTTCTGAGAATGAGGGCATCTGACAGTCTCCAGAAATGGCTACTGAAAACCTGCACTGGACTAAAGAAAATAGATTTTATTTCTTGATACCTCTAAGGTTCTATATTGCCTCTTGATCCTTGAATCATTCAAGGAGCTGGCCTTGTGCCCTACAGTGGGTGCCTTTCTAATAAGGCCAGATTTAGAGAAAATAGACTTCTGGTGAATTAAACAGGGTTTTCATGAGATTTGAAGACTCTTTTGATGTTATAAAGTGGTAGTTTTTTTTTTTCTCATGTTTGTTGAATGGGAAAAATCTATACTGCATATGAAACTGAGCTCAGAAATGTGCTGTGTAAATCTGATTAGAATGGTAGCACTCTGCAAAGGCTTGGTGTCACTCTGCCTATTTTCTAGAGTTTTGACTCTGAAGTTAAGAGCTGTATTTGGGAAGCCAGGGAAGCCATGGTTTTGCTGGTATTCCTTTCACTATAAAAGGATCACTCACCCTCATTAAGGTAATCAGCGTTTTGACAGGCAGGGAGTATTGAGGAAGAAGAAGTAATTTGGCAATTTCTGAATCTAAACGATAAAGTGACTGAAAAGGAAGAGTTGAACAGAAAAGTCTGAGCAACTCAAGGCCTGTAGAAAGATCTCTTGTAGATGAGGTTTGGGCTGAAGCAGGTAATACAGAAGTAGGAGTTAGAAGAACAATTGTTGAAATTGTGCCAAACATGCTAGAAACACCTCATCTTCACAATGTTACCCTGAAATAGGCCAATATCCACTTTATAAACTGAGAAGTTTAAATGACTGGCCCAGAGCGAATAGCGGAGCTTGGGTTTAAACTCCAGTTTGTCTAACTCCTGTATTTCTACTCCACTGAAGCTAGACAAAGGAGAAGAGAGGGAGGGATTGGTTGATACTGATGATCTCACTGATACCACAGTGTTTTGTGGGGCAGGCTCTAGGTCTTATGCCTCCAGGTGAGAGTGCTGGGCCAGTTCCCAGCAAATGCCCCTTCGTTCCATCTGAGAAGTTTGGGCATGTGCTGACTCAATTCATTGTCTGACGCTGCCCAGACCCCAGAGGAGAGGAGTGAAGGGCTCTCAGTGTTGTTCCCAGAGCTCATTTCATTGTCAAACTTTTGTTCCATGGCAGTGCCCTGGCCTTGACTCAGTAAAACCTATGGTTGTAAGGTAAACTTTCCTCTCTCCCTCCTTCCCTCCTTCTTTCCATCCGTAAAATATCCCTCAGGCTTTCAGGGTAGTCTATTAGAGTTGGAGGTACTTTCAGTGGTTCTCTCCTTGCACCTTGGCTCTGAGTGCAGCATGCTGAGTTCTGTGCTGTTTGGACCGGGCAGTCTGGAGGTGGAGGCCACCCTGGTATATCTTGGGATCTGATTCTATCTACCCGCTGGGGTGGTACAGGCAGCAAGAACACAGCACTAGCTGCAGGGTCTACACACATTGGGTTGGGATCAGGGTTGCAATTTGGTGAGAGCCCAGAAAGAAGGCAATGAAGTCCAAGGTGCAAGTCTAAGACATTAGATAGTTTACCAAAGGACTCAGGCACAGGGAACAAGACAGGGACCTGGTATGAAGTCTAGTATATAAATGGGCCCGAGAAAGAGATTTTGTTTAAGAGTATTGCCACATACAGTTATATGTCATAAATATGAAATAAGGTTAATAATATCAACAAGAATGAAAATGGGAAAAGAGAATTGAAAGGAGGAATGGAAATGGAAGGGAAGCACGATGGGATTGAAAAAAAAGAAACGCTGAATTATGCACATGTTCCCGTTGCCCAAGATGACTGTAAATGGCATGTACTGCAAACATGTACTCATCAAGAAAATACTGCAGTCCAAGCCTGGGGACACAGAGCAAATGTGACTTGATGCTGAGAGTAGGATTTGTTCCCTGAGTTTGTAGATATTGGTTTTCATCAAGGCAGGGCAAATAGTTGGCGAGTTTAGCTTCCTATTTTTCTCTATCATTTTGAGTCTTCGAGCCAGGAAGGACCTTCTGGAACTAACAAGCGGAGTTCTGATTCCGGAAAGGACATGTAGATCTTACTTCTGCTATGTAATTCTCACTTGGGGAGTTAATGTCTCCGTTCCTCAGTTTCCTCTATGCATTGAAGAGGGCACCTAACGGCACATACTGTAGAGCTCAGTTAAGAAGATGAAGCAATATAATACACGCACAGTGCTTAGAACACATACTAGGTGCTATTTGTTAATTTACTAATATTATTTATTGATGGCATTTATTACTGTCAACTGTTGTTACTTGGATCAGCCACTAAACAGGAATGGGCAAAAAACTGCATGGGCCCCATTCCTCTATCTTGGGTGTATTTTGTTAAGAGATATGGCACTCTTCCCTAATAATCCTAGGCACAAACTATTTCTCTAAATAGAGTCCTAGGCAGTTCCCCCCATCAGTTAATTTGGGATGTTACCTCTGTTCCAATTTAATATATGAACTTCCTTCAGAGATCCTTAATGGTCCAGCTCTTTTTGTAAACTTTTCACTATCAATGAACCTACTGTCTCAAAAAATGTATCCGTTTTATGTTAGTTACTCTTATTGTATAGCTTTGGGGAGAATCAATATTAACTTCTTGAAGAAATTTAAGAATAAAACACTCTGTAGTTTTCTTTAAAATCCAAAAACAATATTTTCTTTTACTACCATGCTATTTGTACAAATATATATTAGTTTCATGAATATTTATTAACCTTCAATTCATGCTTATATTCAAAGAAATTGTCAGATATTTCTTTGTAGGTATAATTTTCATTTGGAAGTTGGCCTTCAATAAAAAGTTTAATGCTCTTCTTAGAGATATGACTTTGACATTTATTCTTGGCAAGATAAATACTGTTCTAATGCTTTTTTTTTTTTTTTACAATATCATGAACACACAAAAGTGCAGCAGCAAAGAAATGACCTGGATTCGATATAAAATGTTTTATCTCTATTTTTACATTTTTTTTTTTTTTTGGGTTCTGGGAATTGAACTCAGGACCTTGAGCTGTCCCTGCCCATATATAAAATATTTTTAAATTGGTGTCTGTCACCTGGCTTTAAATATGAATTTATCACTTAATTATTAGGTTCAATTAGTTAGAAAAAAAGAGAGAGAGAGATGGGGGAGGGAGAGAGGAGGACAGAGAAAGAGAGAGAGAGAGAGAGAGAGAGAGAGAGAGAGACTAAACATCAAAACTTCAATGATGGTAGAAAACTGTGAATATTTTGGGGAGAAATTCAAGGGTGAGCAACTTTATTCCAGATTATCATCTTCATTTAGATAAAGTTGTTAGTATTTCAGAAGAATGAAAAAAAAGAAGAAACTCACCACCTTTTTTGCTGTTTTTTTTCCTTTGTAAGACTGACATATTACTAGTAACAATTTGGGTGTACTACACAGAGCAGTTTTTGCTAACTAGTAGGATATGAAATGATCAATAATAACAGTAATCATTTATTAAACATTTCCCTGACACACAATTAATCCCTTTAATTATTTCATTACCTTTACAAGGTGAATTACATAATATTGTTTTTACAGTAAAGGAAACTGAGGCTAAGAGTGCTTAAGGCACTCAGTCGGTGCCTCTGTAGTAAATAGTAGAATTGGGATTTAAACACAGGTCCACCAAACCCACTCCTCTTCCCCTGTACCACCATGACTCCTACCCATTGTTGAAGCACTGTGAATGGAAAGTGTGGACCTGAAAGAGGAAAAGGTCTATCAGGTCTGTAAAGTTCATTCAGTGTTGCATGTCTGATTGTACACATCGGAGATACAAGGAAAAATACTTAAAAGGAATAAAATACAGTATCCCTTGAGACCCACATGGAATTGTTTTAGGACCCCTACAGATACCAGAATTCATGGATGCTTCAGCCTGCAGCATAAAATGGTGTAGTATTTGCATGCAACCTAAGCATATCCTCTTGAATACTTTAAGACCTCTTTAGGATGCCTATAATACCTAAAACAATGTAAGTCCAAATAAGTTGTTGTTATAGTGTACTATTTAGGGATTGGTGACAAGAGAAAAAGGCTGTATATATTCTGTACAGATGGTCTTCTCCTAAATATTTTTTTTTCAATCCATGGTTGGTTGAATCTGTGTTGGCTGAATCAACACAGATACAGTATGGATGATACTCTAAAATGGAAGAAATCTGTACAAAATCATAGAAGTGCTGAGATTCATTATTTTCCAAAAATCTGAGACAGAGAGCCACAAGCAAGCTTCAATTTCCAGACTCCTCAGGAGAGTTGTTATTCTTCTTCTATTCATTTTACTGCTAGCTGTCTGTGGTTTTATTACGACTTTAATTGGGTAGAGCCTTTAATTATGGGTAGGTGAATCCATTTGTGTGAAATAACAAGCATAAACTTTCTTCCATTTTCAAACGTGAACATTTGTGCAAATTTAGAATACCCTTTTTTAAACTGCTGTATATTTTTCAAAGTAGTCCCCCATTTCTATGTAATTTGTGCCTTTCAGACTTTGTGTTATTAGCTGTGAAATGTGACAGGTAGAAAGAAGGCACAAGGTCATTTCATTATTCTTTGAAACTGTTTCAGGCACATCACTTTCTTGGTTTTAAAAAAAAAAGTCTATATAACTTGCCATTGAATCTTCTGTTTTAAATGTCTTCTTTCCTGATGACATTTCTTCAGTTACTTGATTTTGGGTAAATGCTAAAGCAGGTATCAAGTTTTTCATTGAGTGCTCCACATTTTAGTTTAAAAATGTAGACAAAAAATAAAATCTTCACCCAATTCAGGGAAGGTAGCATCAATGTCAGCTTTTTGAGGGTCTTCCTGGATAACAATAAAAGCTAAGAGATTAGAAAGCAAAAGCAAAACCATGCTCGGCATCTCCATCAGTGCCAGGAGTTCCCACGATGGCAAGCAGGTGGGGACTAACCACTAAGAGCCACAAAACTGGTGTGAAATGGGCATTTTTGCAGCAGAAAGGGAAGAGAAATGCGGGCAAACACAGAGACGTGCCACTGTGAGCCCCTAGAGAAAAGGAACTGGAGGAATGTGGTGCAGAACAGCTGCCAGCTACTCGCTTTCTACAGATTTGCCTGACTTTTGCAGTCACAGCCTTCTCCAGGGATCTCCAGTCAATGATCATGCAAGACTGTGGTCAAGGACCTAGCTATTTCCACCAGAAAGGAGCACCTTGAGTTTCTGGTTTGTGACTTGGCAGCTGTTTTTACCCAGTCTTGCTGTCTCTTTTTACCTCTCAGAGTGTTTTACTTTTGTAATCTGAACTCTTTCTCAGTGTCTGGCTTCAGGCAGACTTCGCTGACAGAGGGGGCCAGGGTTGCTTCAGGAAAGCAGGTGGTAAGGTGGAGTGGTATAGGAGACAATACTTGGGCCCAGTGAACGGCACCAAGTACTTGGAGATGACTTGAGAGGATGTTTTTGTGGAGGGGAGGTTCAGGTCTAATGATTCAGATTTTGAATGTGTGTGGGAAGAACAATGCATGCAAAAATGATGGAATTGTTTGATTGTTATTAAATTCTATTGATGGGCCGCAACAAATGGGGTTAAATTTTGGCCCAGCTAGGAAAATACTAGTGTGATAAAGGAAGAGTGAAACTCTACTATAAAGAAGGTTTGAAAATTAGCCAGTGTGTACTAGAAGATGCCCATGGGATTGGGTTTTGAAGGATCTAGACTGAAAGAACAAAGCTGTGGAAGTGAATCGGGGAGGTTTTATTGACTTGGGGTGCTTGGTGCAACCCCCCAGCTCAGTACATAGTGCAAACCCACTTTTTGTGTGTCTCCTCGAAACATGGAGAAAGACGGTCCATGTCGAGAGAAGTCGAAATGCCTGAATTGTTGTAGTAAAAGGGCAGAGCAAGAGTCTGAAAATGTTCACAGGAGTGGGAATAGTGGAGAAGCTGTAAGATGTGAAACCAAACAGTCCCAGAAGACACAGCACTCATGAAGGCCATCAAGAGCGTGATGGTGAGAAAGGAACCAGCATCAACAAGAAGCTCAGTGGAAGCTCAGTGAGACACTGGTAGAGAGGGTGGCTTGTTGGTATTAGTGGGGATGACATGGCACTCCAAGTAATAGCAGCCAGTTGGTGGCCCTTAACATATGAATGTCACAAAGGGGCAGCCAGATGAGCAACGTGTTGAGAATTGTACAGAATAATAGACATGACATTCTTGGGGCAAAATGGAAAGACAGCTGAACAGGTAACTAATGAGTATATACAATAGCAAGGAATTATATGGAAAGGAAGCAAGAGTAGGCGGGCAGGAAACTGAAAGAAAAGTTCCCTATAAAAATTCAAGAAAACTGGCCATGGTGGTGTAACTAGGGGGCTGAGATAGGAAAATGACAAGTTCTAGCCTAGCTTGGGCCATGAGTGATTTAGTGAGATTGTGACACAAATTAAAAAATAGAAAAAAGGTGAGTGATGTAGCTCAGTATGAAGGACTCAGGCTCAATCCCTAGTAGCCTCCCAAAAAGAAAAAAGAAATCAAGATCTTTATTTAGTTTCCAGGCTTACACCACCTTTTAGACCTAGGATTCAATGAATAGAGCGATGGCTGGACCACTAAGAGGAACCGTGCTAAAGAACATGCTGCAATGCTTCTCTCATTTCTCCACTGGAGAACCTATGAGCTAGTGCTGGGTTTAAAGAATGGATTTTACTGGTGATATAGGGGAATGAAGCTCCCAACCTACTGTATATCCAGCATGAGTTCATGCTCTCTAAAATCGAAGAATGAATTTTAGGAACAATGGAGGTTAAGAGCAGAATATATTTATAGAGAGAAAGTTTTTGTCTGAGAGACAGAAGGGGTCCTGAATAGGTTACCAAGGACTCTGTCTTCTAGAGACTTTCACAGAGTAAAACCACAAGGTGAAATGGGTTCAAGGTGGGGAAAAATGGGAACACGCAAGGTGTGGACCTAAGGTGGGATGGAACTGTGGTCAACCAATAAGATTAATTGCTCAGGTAAAATTGATTAAATCAGGAACAGATGGGAAAGCGAGTCATACAGTAAGCAGGCATGCTTAGCAGCAGTGACTTTTCCTGTAGGGGTGTGGGATGGTGACTCCTGACTCCTCAGGGTGATAGAAAACTATTTAGACTGTCAATCCCTAGGATGTGGATGGATTTGCTCGATTCATTGTCTTGAGGTCTGGCCCACAGCAGGAGGTGCCTGTCTCCTCTAAGGCCACAAGACATCTGGTCCTTTGTGCCGGCTCCCTCAAGGCCCCAGCCCTGTCCGACTGCCTGTATTCCTAACTAACTCAGCTGCTTATAACACTGGGACAATGAAAAACGGAATCTCCCATCATTTTTTTAATGACATAGGCCTGACGTAAGTACATATTTTTCCCTTTTGGTGTCAGAGCATTTGGCTCTGTGACGAAATGGCATATTCATCTGATTGAATGCACAGTCATATGGCGCAGTTTTCTAACATTTTGAAGAACAGAGCCATTTTCAGTATGCTGCCTCTTATAAACTGGGTATAATTCTTCCTGACCAGTGGCAGCTTCTCCTGTCAGGTGCTGCTTCTTTCCCTCTGCCTCCCACCTCACACTGAGTCTATCGAAGCTCCAGCAGCATATCCAGCCGCATTCAGTTGCTGGGCGGTTCAGGATGGAGCAGAAATGTTGGAAGCTGCTGCATTAAGGTAATAACTGGTGGACTTGGAATGGACCTGAGGGTTGGGTGGCTTCTGTGGTTTCTTGTTTGTCTTTATACAGTTCTACAACTGAACTCCAATTTATACCACAAAATCTGATCAATTTTCCAGCCTCATTCATGCTTTGGGGTCTTGAGTTAGTTACCCTGATGTTGCCCTTGCTGGCCACTCTCCAACCTCTGCACTTATCTTGTGGATGAGAGGATAGAGTAGATTTCTTGAACCCAAATCTTCACTGCCCATAACCACTGCCTTCTCAGGAACCATCTCCTCTTCTGATAACCTGTGTTTCTCTCCAGTGATGGCAAAGCCATGGCATGCATGCTGCAGGGGTCTGCATTTATCACTGAAAGCTCTGAAACATTTGACATCACTGCTTAGCCCATTTGACCCTGCACCAAACACTGCCTGCTTGTTACTTCAGCTCAGTGCAACTTTAGGACATCATGCCTTTAACCAGCAGTTGGTCTTTCTGGATTCCAGTCCAAGCATTGCTCCATTTCTCTGCATTTTGGCCTGGCTTTACTAAGTCTTCACTAGTTTGGCATTCTTGTGGCAGAGAAATAGAAAAAAACGTTTTTGATCTATCTATATTAATTTAATTTATTAGCGTTTACATGAATAAAAGGTAACTTTTCTGTTTTTTTATAGTATGATAAAAGAAAATTCCATTTCCTTTAAAGACTTGGAGACCCACATGTCAAGAACTGTGAAGTTTCTGAAATTTCAGAGTACTTGTACCTTAACGTGTTTGCTTATTATAGTTTCTTAGATACTGTTAGAAGAAAGATTTATCACATTAATAACAACGGCAAGTGCAATGAGCATCGTGCTTGTATCAGTTCTCCTCTTCGCCTTCTTTGGGTCCCACATAAGTGATGTGAAGAAACCCAGGTGAACGCTGCACACAAAGGAGGTTTGTGTCCCAGATGAGGGATCCTGAGTTAAGGAACTTGAATCTTTTATAGTGGGGAGTAATCTGTCTATCTTTTGCCTCAGAGAAAAGTATTACCTTCATTATCTTTATTATAGAGTCCTTCCAATTGTTCTGCAGAGAGACCTATCTCTATCTTCCATATTTCTTCTCTCTATAAATATTTTTGAACAAATAGTTTGAAATGAAAATAGTCACTGCTTCTTCTCATAAACCCAGGGATGCATGGAGAAAGGTCCCCTCATTGGCACACAGTGTGGAAAGTGGTATACCAACCAAGAATCAATTCCCCCATCTGGCTTGTCCGAAGACTTTTTGAAAGATTCTTGATAATATTTTAAAATATTTTGGCTGAAAATATGGATTTTTAAAACAGGTGATAAAGGTCAGAAAATCTAAGAGTAGATTATAGAAACAACAATGTCTTCTTTTAACCTTATGGAACATGTTTTTATCATTGCTTTTTCTCTCTAACTCAGCAGTATGGTTGCCTTCCTTTGAAATTTTTTGAATTGAGAATGTTTATTGCATCAGAGCTGAATTTATTGCTTTTGTTCCTTTCAGACTGACTATCTAAGTCTTGGAAGTGCAGACTTCGGTAGCAGGTCTTTTCTGATACAATATTTATCTTTCAGGGGTGACCTCTTTTATCACTATACTTGTTTTTATTTTCTCTGGACCTGGGCTACTGAGTGTGATAATTGCATTGACTCAGATACCTGTCTTTATGGATTCAAGAGTGGCATTAACCTGACCCTGTTGCAGTCTGGTCTTAGGTAAGGCACATTATGTCTGTGGACTTCAATATATAACATGAGAGACTAGGACAAAATCAGAGGTCAAGGACTCAAACATCTATGATGAGGGCCATTATGTGAACAGAAATCCAGGGAGTGAGAGTCACATTGTAGCAGATGTAAGGGAAAGTCCTTGAGCTATAACTATGTGAACAGGATCTTCTAGATGTCTTTCACTTCTTGAGTAGTGCCCTATGTATAGGAAAGCTAGGCAGTAGCGCAGTCATGCTTACTGGGATATCAGTACAGTGTCCTGGACATAGACCAAACCACAGATGTCACATCTTTTCTTTTCTTTTCTTTTTTCTTTTTTTTTTTTTTTTGCGGCACCAGGGATTGAACACACAACCTCATGCCTGCCAGACAGGCGCTTAAGACGCTGAGCCAAACTTCTGGCCCTAGTTTTTTGAGGCAGGGTCGCACTATGCAGCCCAGGGCAGACTTGCCCTCTCATTGTAGCCCAAGCCGGCCTCAAACTCACAACACCCCTCCTACCTCAGCCTCCTGAGTGCTGGGGTTAAAAGCATGTGCGCCCCCACACCTGGCTGTCACATCTTTTCTAATGCTATGTCACTCAAAATATGGATATGTTGCCATACTCAGATATAGGTGGTCTTTGGAACTCCTAGGTCTACATTTTATGATTTTGTGGGCTTGTTTCTTCATAGGAGCTCTTATTTCTCTTGGTTTCCTCCAGTGGTGGAGTGGTTTCTCTGATGGGTACGATTCCTAGAAGGTGGCAAGAAATGGGTGGATAAAAGTAAGTGGAACTAAACACTGTTCTTACTAAGAGAGAACAATGACTGGCTACAAAAGAATCACTTGGAGAACTTGATTAAAATAATCAAAAAGCACCCTGGGGCCAACATCTACTAAGTCAGCATCTCTGGTTATGGAATCCAGAAAGTTGTATGTTCTAAAAACTTCTTGAAATGATTCTAAAATTCAGCCAGGGCTGTGAGCTGCAGAGGTTTCAGTGGGTCGACTCCCTACCTCCATTATAAAATCCCTCAGCCTGAGCGGAGCTTGGGTGCCACAGCCTGACCAAATCGGATTAGAGATAGTGTTCTTTTTGAAGACAGCTGGTTGAAGAAGCACAGATGCTCATGGGTTTGGCTATAATTACCGAACTACATTATGAGGAACTTAACTTGAATGGCTGATTGAGATTTTAGAAGGCAAAGATTGGCTCCGAATTGGCAAAAGTGTTTAAATAGCCAAGTAATAGTCATGACTTCAATTAAATTCAATTAACTTCCCTGTTGCTTTAATTACGTTTTCTTTTTGTAAGTTTTTACTTGGTCTGCTTGAGATTTGGTTCTTAATAGAGTATATGCCGAATTGAACTGAAAATAAAAAGTCCTGCTCAGATAAAAATTTCAACAGATTTTATTTTTTTAAAGTTATCTTGGATCTAGATTTATATAGCACAATTTATATTAATATAAACCGAGTACAGGAACATTCAGTTAGCTCAGGAAAGTTCTATAGACAGTAGCTTCGAGATAAATAGCCTATTTTTGAGTCTTTAAACAGGGGTCCAATTTGGCCAGGTAGCGTGACTATGGCATCCACATGGCATTAATGTCACCTCCACTCTCTACTGAGCCTGTGGCAGATGTGGCGAATCAGTTACAGCGTCTTGTCTCACTGGCTTTGCTGTGGTCTTAGAATCTCTCAGCTCACTGGCTCTGGAAACACTGCTGATTTTCCAAAGTTATCTCACAAGCAAACAATCTGTAGTTGTGGTATAGGGGTCAGAGTGTGGGAAAAGAAGGGGAAAGAGTGTGGGAGAAGGAAAAGGTCACTCTTCTGATTCTGAACAGAGTACTTTCTATGACTAGGTTTCTCATTTCTCACATACGAAAGGGGAAGGCTGATTTCTCTTTGGTGTTTCTTCCTTTTCATTGATTTCATGCTAGCGTATGGCTTTGTTTTTCCAGTGATGAGGAGCATGAATTAATGACTGTCATTTGGTACTTTTAAAAAGCATAAGCCAGATAATTTCATACCTGCTTTTTTACTTTTTCAAGTTAACAATAGATAATCTCTAATATGTACACCAGTTTTGAAAGAGCAATATCCATGATTTTATATATATTCAATGTTGTGATTTTATAGTTTAGGTCTTTGTTGTGTACAGTAAATTGGTGATGGGAACAGGTCTTTCTGAAAGAAGAATTTTATAAAAATAAAAAAACCAACAAAAACCCCCCAAACCTCCCTTCTCTGAGGCCCTTTCTGTGCTCCAAAACCCAGAATACCTAATGTCCTGCATTCTGACTGGCTACGTTCACCTCTTTGTGACCAATTTCTGACAAAATATTCCAAACCTGAGAGTCAAAAGGCCACAAAAAAGAATGGGTGGACAAAGTTGGTCATGGATTTACTCAGAAAATCCTCCTGCCTTATTCAGAAACTCCTGCCTGGGTTGTTGATCCCTGACCTCTTCTTTCTACACTGGCCAGACTTCACCAACACCTTGAATAAACACTTTGATGAAACCACATATTCAAAGACCTTGTGCTTGTGGGAAGCAGCTTCCCTGACTAAAAGGTCTGTTTTGGCAACACAGTGTAGACATAAAGTTAGTGGCAGAACAGCATCATTTCCTTTTTCTTTCTTTCTCTCTTTCTTTCTCTTTCTTTCTTTCTTTCTTTCTTTCTTTCTTTCTTTCTTTCTTTCTTTCTTTCTTTCTTTCTTTTCCAGAAATGATCAATTTCAAGGTAAAATCAAACCAATCAGTGTATTAAACTTTCCCCACCAGTTTCTACTGTGGGTGATGATGCCAATCTTAAACAAGTAAGACCTTAAATTTCTCTCTTTAAATCTAAAGAAGCATGAATAATCCTTATTTAAAGTTGTAGCACATGAATAAAGTGCTGTGCTCTTTGAGGGTGTTATTCAAAATACAAAAGGTGTTATTCATAATGCTTCTTTTACTGGGGAAAATGCATGCTTGCTAACTTGGGCTTCAGCTGTTGTTAAAAGAAAATCTGCAGATAGAGCAAAAGGGCAAAAGGGTGACATCTGGCATAACAGACTTTCGAAGATGGTTTTGGCAAAAAGCCTGCATTAAACAACAGAAGCAGAAAAAAATATCTATTGAAATAAAAAGAAGTTTGAGGACTATACGACACTGACTTCTAGTCTCGAGCAGACCTGTTAAACAGTGCAACAGTTTTGTTGTTGTTATGGCCTGAAACAGGTCATCACCTTTAATACTGGTTCAGAAAGACAGAAGCATGTGACTATTGATATTTTCTCAAGTGGAAGAGTTCAAATCTTTTCATCACTTTCCATCCACTGTGTGCTTGGCTTCACCTTTTCATCTGAGTCAGGAGTGCATGGAAAGGCCCACATTTATACAGGCTTTCTTCCACTCGACTAGCATGCATCCTTGCTAAATGTGGTGCAGCAAGTGCTTCTCCAAGTACCAAGAACATATTTCCTCTTTAAAACTACTGCAGCACGGAAATTATGAACCCTGTAGTTTGAGAAGAAAATAACAGTTTGCTCGATACAAACAAGGGACAAATGAGGATAAAGTTTCTAAATCATGTAATTATTCAAGACATTGAAATATAAGAATTATTGTACAGAATTACCTTTGCAGGAAACAGGCTGAAGACTAGCAATTTTATGGGCTCCTATTTTAAACTCTATCATTTTGCCGGTATCAGCTCAGTTTGAAGTGAAGTGGGTAAGTGAAGGTGAGGCAGAAAACACAGCTATTGATTCTGGATGATCAATAGCACATTGTTTGACAGCTCCAAGGCAGTGATTCTGTGGGGTGATGAGTGAACCTCCTTTGCTTAGATCTGATCTGCATAGTCTCAATCACTTGACTGTGGCTTTGATATGCACGCACATCTGTGAGGTGACCAAACTATGGCAATAATTCTGTTAAAAATTGCCCTTTGTATTTGGCCTTGGACCCCAATCAGTCACACTGGAACTTGAACTTTACTGATGTAAAAGACTTCTGCTTTCCCCTAGTTTCTCACATGGAGATAGATGCAAAAGTACATTATTGATGGTGTGACCTTGATCTGCACATGGCTGGATCTCAGTGTGAGTTTGGCGTGTGAATTGGGGACACAATATGGCCTGTGAGAGTTGTTTATAAATAGAACTTCTGTTGCCTTACATGATTTATAAAGTCATGATTTCAGAGATTGAGCAATATTTATTTGTTGAGAGAGGGATTGGGTGAGAGAACGAGGGAGGGTGAGTGCAAGAGAGAAAACTGTAATGTCAAATAGCTGAAGGACACCAGCTACACAAAAACTTTGCTGGGTTAGAATTCTTTTGGCTCAGATATTGAATTACATTAATCTTTGTTTCTAAATTCTCATCCTAATACTAACAATGTAGACACACTATTTGGCTGTTAAGTCAAAAAGAATTACAAATTTAAAAAGGCAGTAAGTGCAAAGAGCAAGAGAGGCTGAGAGCTCCATTTTCAAGGGATCTGGAACAATAATGAGGGATTCAATTGTCCAATGTCAGATTGACCTGAAGATAAAGGAAAGTGGATTTAATTTTTTTCTTTTCTTTTCTGTCTTGCTTAAGAGTAGGGAGTCTTACTTCGAGTTGGGTGGTGTCTGAGGGCATCTCTTTGTCAGATTGAGTTTCTGACCGAATGACAGCAGACCCAAAATGCAAATGAACCTGGCTCAGACATGGATGTGTATGAAGAGTTGACAGTCAGGAGGAAGTAGTAAAGAACGACAGAGGACAGAGGACTTGAACTCAGATTTTGTCTCCAATTCTATTTCTGCCACTCATTCCCTCTGTGAGTTATTGTGCCCAAGTGTTCTCTGCAGCATAGGGATAATATGGATGGATATGGTGGGGTTGGTACTTAAAAGTCATTCTGCTCTCCTCATCTGTCTTTCTCTTATGTAGTATTAAAACTCTTTGTCAGTGTGTTTCCTTCTTCCTATGAAGTATTAACTTTGACAAGTTTTGTTCTTCAGTCACAAGCAACTAGAAAGATGGACAAAATATATAAAAAAACAACTGCTTTCAGAAATTGGACAACAGGCACTGCAAGGCTGTGGTACCTGAGAAGCGGAAAGTAAATGAGGTGAGCTGCAGTACAATTTCCCCAGTGTACTGCCTGATACTCCCAGGCATTAGGAAACCAATGAAAACCTTGTCATCTCGCTGAATTTGGAGTCCACAGGGGCAAAGGAAGTAATAATTTTCAAAGCCAAATCTATAAAGAAGAAAAGTTTTGAGCTTGCAGACATTGTGAATCAGAGTTAGTCTTTGAGTTCTGGTTTTTGTAAATATCAAGTGAATTTTTGATTCTGGGGGTGGGTAAGAGGTTGGTGGAATGCTAGAATTCAGTGAACCAAAAAATCTCTAGGAGTGTATAAGACTAGGAATATACCACACTCCCTCCAGTCAGAATGTCTAAACTTCATAACCTTGGAGCCACTGGTTTGGTCCTCAGAGAGGTCCTCCTTTCCTAGTGAAGATAGATTATCCTAGAGAGAAGAATGCTCTGTGTGTGTTGGAACAACAACAAACCCAGAAAACAA
>RJWM01009804.1:0-66381 GCA_004363535.1 Dasyprocta punctata | reverse complement strand
ACGAATACACTCAGCAGTGTTCTTTTCAGTTATCTTACATATACATATATACAGGTCCATATCCTTTCCTCTTCCCTTCTCTCCTTCCGCCCATTCCCTTCCCAATTATCTTTGCTCTTTGAGCTGTTTTTTACCCTTACATAGTATTTATTATAGATTTTGAATCATATATACTTTTCCATTTCTTACACTAGGGAGATAGTACGGTATTTACACATGTGGGTTTGATTTATCTCGCTTATGAGTATGGTCTCAAGTTGTGACCATTTACTAATAAAAGTCTCAATACAATCTTTCTTAATAGCTGAGTAGTACTCCATTGTATAAAAATACCACATCTTTTTTATCCATTCTTTGATTGATGGGCACTTGGGTTGTTTCCAAGATCTGGCTATTACAAATTGGGTTGCTATAAACATGGGTGCACAGATAAAAGTTTACACTGCACTATTGCTTGCATCCCCAATAGTGGGGCCTCTAGGCCAGAGCAGGAGCACAACCTGTGTGTCTTGACAGCAAGAGACAGCCCAAAGTGCCTAAATACAAAATGCAGGAGTTTTTTTCTCTATACCTTACCACAACAATTCTTTATGATCTTCAGGTCTAAAACTAGTTAAATGTGCTCACAATTTAAATTTCAAACAACACCGGGCATGGTGGCACATGCCTTTAATCCCAGCACTCGAGAGGCTGAGGTAGGGGGAGCGTTGTGAGTTCGAGGCCAGCTTGGGCTACAATGCCAGTGCAAGGCTGGCCTGAGCTACACAGTGTGACCCTGCCTCAAAAAACCAGGGCTGGGAGTTTGGCTCAGTGGCTTAAGCGCCTGCCCTGGCAGGTGCGAGGTTGTGAGTTCAATCCCTAGTGCCACAAAATAAATAAATAAATAAATAAAGAAATAAAGAAATAAAATAAATTTCAAAAAACAAAAGGGAGAGTTCACTTCATAATAGATTTCACTTGGCAGTATATACCATTTAAAATTTTAAAATTCTAATAAAGATGTAACTACTGCAGCAGAAGATAATGCAATCAAATAAAGACTAAAAAGAGTCCTTTGAAAAGATCTTCATACTGGACAATCAAAGCATCCAATCCAGTGCTAATTTGGGGTCAAGGGTATGCTTATGTTTTTCCAGGAAAAGCAAAATGGCCTATCTGGGTGCCAAAGTATGCTATGCGGCTGTATCATGAATCCAAACCCAGAGAAGAAGTTGATTCCACCTCTCAAGAAGCAGATGCTCAGTCCTATGACAGTGATGCCTTGGAGACCACGTCGCAATTGATAGAAAAGGATAAAGCTAGAACCAACCTTAATTGACCCAAGATGCCCAGAAGATGGTAACAAAAAAATAAATAAATAAATAAAACCAGAAGTCTAAATAGATGAGTGTATGCAAAGTCCTATGATAAAAATATGTTAATTACAGATAAGATTTTGTCCTTTCCAAATTCTTTTATAAGAGATCTCTGTTAATTGATCTACAATAAATCTGACTGGTGTATTTATAATTATAAATTCTATGATTATAAAAATTAGTATAACTTAATTTGGCTAAAATACATTTGAGCACACTCTGATTGTGTAAGATGTTTGTCAGTCTGCCTGTGTATCTGTTTGTCTGCTTGTCCAGTCTGTTAAGGTGTTGTTGGGAGTCAGCCGCACTAGTGATCGTTCACACCCGTGAAGCCGAAAACACAAGTGCCTATACAGGAGTACCCAAGTGGCACGAAGTGCCTAAGAATCACCCTGAGGGCATGGGGTGCTGGAGGTGACAGGTGTTCCAATTCCAAGGACAGAGGGTATAAGAAGCGAGCTAGTTTAGCAAAGGGGCATGATACAAATATATAAATAGCCCCTGAGAACTTAAAAGAGTTCTTTCGGACACCAACAACTCTTGTTTGTTTTCATGTCTGTTCGAATCTGTACAGATTGTCTGTCCATGTTTGTTCATTTGTCCATTCTGTAAATAGCTGTCCCTTTTTATTTTGAGCTCAACAATTTTTCTTTTTTTTTTTTTTTAATTTTTGGACCATTTAATCAAAGTTTAATTTGGGTAATAGACTTAAAAAGCATTCTTCCACCTGGGTTCCCAGTTAATCAAAGTGATACTAAAATTCGTTGTGTAAATGCAATGTACATTGTTGTTTATCATAACTTGAGAGTCTCTCATTGTTCAAAATGATACATTAAATGTTATAATTGGGTTTTTCATAAGTCATTAAAATTATTAAGCTGAGTAAACAAAATTCCTTGCAGGGAAGATTGTTGGACAGGACTCCATTTGATACGTAAGAAAGCAGCTGCCTGGCAACATTTTTAACCAGTTCTTGTTCATTGATTGGAGGCCCCAATGATCTCCATAGCCTTAAGGGAGACACCCCAACTAAAGTTATATAAAATATTATTGTAATATGTTCACATTGGTCATCATCAAAAGAAATAACACAATAAGATTTTTGATTTTAAAATGCCTATACAAAGGTTTCACATGGCTATGAAAGATTGTTATTAACCCCATGGTACATTTATGTATCCATGCGTCCAGATGTTCAGGTCTTAAAAATGTTAAACAGATTGCTTGTGGTGACAAACTTTTCAGATTCAGACCTCAGTCTGTAACAAAACTTATGACATGTACATCCCACTAAAGGTCAACAAGATAGGTAAAAGCTTTTATGTATTAGACAGGGATGATTGACCAAAAAGGGGGTAACTTATGTTAAAAAATGTGAATTCAAGTGTGTTAAAAAATGTCATCACGATTGTCATGTTATAACATTAGGTATGGTTTTGATTTCTAATTTCTGTGTAAAATACATAACTGTTAACATTCTACAGGTATTCAGAAGTTAGAACATCCATGGTTGTTAAAAAATAATGGTTCTATTTTATGTTCTAAAATGTTTGATATTTAGATAAGATGACAATGTTATGTTTTCTGCATCTACTACATTGTACAGTTAACAATCTTTTCTTCTGGATGTTCAACAACTGAGGTTTAGAGACCAACAACTGGAGAGACAGATGGGCTAAGAGGATAGACCAGGACATTAGAGAACCTCTGCTGTGACATCCAATACTCAGTGAGTCCCTGGTCTTGTGATCAAGGAGACTATGAGACCACAGAGGAAAGTGATCATCAGTGTGTGGTGTACCTAAGGAGAGTCACCAGGAGAAAAAATCTCCCAGGCTTTCACAGAAAGCAACTTGGTCAAGCAATGGCCGTGACTTATCTGAATGGCTGACACTGGCAAGAACTAAGAGGTGCTATGCATGGTTTTAAAGCATTTCTTGATAGATAACAAAAATTGATTGTTTTTAAAACAGGTCTCACCTTAACTTGGTCTTGAATATCCTGCAGAAAACATACCAACTACTAGAGGTATATAAAACAATGCTAAAGGAATGTATTATAAAAGAAACTCAAATCATTAACATCTTCTGACAATTGCCAGCTACACTGGTAGCTGACTATGGCTATGGATTAATGGACTGCACAGGGTTTCAATTGCAGAATGCAGGGACTTAAAATCTTCAGACTGCACTTAAAAAGATCTTCTTCAGAGCTCCCCAACACAGCTCTTCCAGCTTCAACTGACCACCCATCCTGTGCAACAACAAAACAAAAAAGAAAGGCATGTTGGGAGCCTTGAAGATGGAAAATGACCCACACATGACCTTACCAAAGTAACAAAGAGCACCTGGGTCAACCACATGAAAAAGTTGCTACAGCCCAGAAAAACAGGAGGCTCCTATACAATCCAGGCCTGGGTTGCTAGGCAGAGGGGCTGAAAGTGACATCATCCTTCCCAGTATATAAGCTAACATGTAGGATTGGTTGAGCAGTACATTTCCTCCCATCAGGAGGATAAGGACTCCACCTGACCCCAGCTTTGTCTCTTTATTTTTTTCATCCTCTCGCAGTCCTTCACCCCAAAAACCTCAGGAGCTGCATGGGTCATGGCAGATATCCAGGGTTCTGTATTCTTCTGGTTGTATTCATTTCAGATTTTTTATTCTTATTATCTTGATATCTCATCACTTGAATGCTTCAGTCTTTATTGTCTTTCTTCTTCCAATCAGCACCCACTGTTCAAGTAATGATTTCTGTTTATTTTAATATGAATGTATCCTGCCTAGTCTTTCTGTCAAATGGTAGACTCTCACCAGTAAGCTATCACTTAAACATTATTATTGATTCTAGAAACAGCTTGAAAATAAAAAATAAAAAACTCTGATCCCCTCTCTCCATCAAAGTTCCATCTTTCCATTTATTCAAACCCAAAATATGAATTGATTCTGGGCTACTATCCTGTCTTGACATTATTCAGAAAATTTTGTCTGTTCAACTCTCTAACCTATAGGGGTTGGAAACTCACTTCATCGCTCTTCTGACCACAGACTCATCTAAATATCATCTTTTTCTTTGTTTACTACAGTAGCCTCTCAACTCCATTTTTCTTTCAGTAAATTTTATTCTCCACAAAACAGGCAGTTACTTGTTAAACTATTAGAAGATCCTGTTACTCTGCTCTGATCACTCCAAGAGATCTCAGGTCTGTGTGTCTCTGCTCTTTACCTTGGGAGAATGAACTTCTAGGTAACATTTACGAGATCCCTTGGTCATTGGATACTACTTGGATTCAAGGATGAAAAGTACTAGCCAATATTTGATAGCAAGACAGAGAGTAAGGTCTAAATACGCTCTTTGTTTCACCTGGGTCAAAAAACGTTGGCTAATTCCCTATACTGAAAGTCACAGCTGCTGTTCTACAGTTTACTGCATACAGATACCCCTGGTTACTTATAAATATTTCTGTCCCTCTCATTTTAGGTCTAGAATAGTGATACTTCCTGCTGATTCTAGTACTGTGTGATATACTGTCTCATACTTTGTTTCCTAAACCTTGTCTGCACGTATGTGAATACGGAATTTATTAAACTATTCATAAATTTCTCAGTTTCTGGCTGTAATCTGTTTTCTGCTACTTTAAGTGTTTGCCATCTAACTTGGAGTGAAATGAAGTCTTTAGAATCTCATATAAAATATATATTATTGTCTCCTCTGTCCAGTATCTGACTCCATAGCCTATTTGTCATATTTTTGTACTTCAAACACAGGGCTTCCCATTATATATAATGGAAAGTACCCTCTCAGTACTCCCCATCCTGTGAACCTTGTCTACTTCTATATCACATTCTGTACATACTCATATATTTTGTTTCTTTTCTAACTCTCAGCACTAGCATGTAAGCTGGGGAAAAGAATTAAGTTATTCAGCTTTGTTGTTTTATGTGTCTGTTTTTTGTAATAGTGCTGAGCACAGAATAAGTATGTAGTTAAAGTACATGCTGTTAAGTAACTGACTGAATGAAAATATGGAAAAATGCTACATGGGATTTAATAAGAAAACAAACATTTTCTGCTGTTGTCATCATAAAAATGGTATTTGAACTGAATATAGAGAATGGGCTTATGAGATGAGTATTTTCTGAGATCATGGCATCATGAATATGTACTTACTAATGCAAAACTGTTAAGAAACAAGCCTTTAGTTGAATAGTTGTGTTCAGTCCACATATAGAAGCAAAAGGAAATCCTATTCTGAAGAAAGACATAGTTTAGAGAATGGAGAACACAAAATGCAAAGCAAAACAAGCCTAAATAAATTTGGAGAAAGTTAGTGTCAGGGTCAGGATGCCAGTCTGAAAACATTGATTCAGTGATTAGCAGACACAATTAGGAAGTGATAGTAGAGTAATTAAGGGAAACTAAAACTGTTATGATAAATGATGAATTCTGAACCTCTGCAGTAGTGGTGAGCATGGACTGGATGGCTGATTCATGTATTGTCTTGCAAGGATGCACCGGCCTGTAGAGGATAGTATATATGATGCAAGGTATTCAGAAGAACTTACCTCTTAATTACCATCTGACCTTACATCAAGACATTACTTCATTTCATTTTTCTAGTATCTTCTGGATTTTGACAACAAACAGTTTAATTAATTAATTAATTAATTTATTTATTTATTTTCTGTTTCATTTCATTAGCCAGAGATGCCCTATAGTACACTGCAGGTAGACAGTATTTATCACAGCTTGGTGTTTTGGCATTTTGAGCTTATTTAATAGCAAGATCACAAGCAGAACATCTGCTGATGAACCTGATGCTGATTCCAGTCTGAGCTCTTATTGCAAAGAGGAGCAGGAAGGGACATCCTAAATTGAAGTGGCAACCAGGCCAGGCATGACACAGCTGCAGCTCTTTCCACTCCTGTCTGGTCATGGATCATCTATCTTCAAGTAATGCTGATGGCCACATTTACTAGTGCTGGATGTGTGTTGGGAGCTGCGGGATTCCAATATTGAAATTCATTTCATACAGTGATGAACAGAAGCTTAAGGAGGTGCCTTTGATCGAACACTGTATCAGAGATGGAAGGGAGATGTAAGAAAGAGGCTCTTTTCCTTTATTCCTAATGGCCGTCATTATGATGATGAATTTACAGATACATTAATGGAAAGATTTAGACACGCCAGTCACCAGGCTAAGTGCTCAAATTAGAAATTCAGTATGTAGTATTGCCTCATCAGAGCTGTAGCATAACAGGTGAGACAGATATATCCAGGTTTGCATTTCTATCAACAGTATCATGAATGATGCAAGAGTAAGTGATGGAGCATTCAATTCTGCCTAGGGAAAATTTCACAGATTTCAAAACAGTTAAGCTGAACCTGAAGCACTGTAAGAGCTCTTATATAAAGGAGGAAAGGGCAGGTGTTCCAAGCAGAAGTAACATTAGCAAAGGCACATCGGACATATAATCATGTGGCATGTTCAGGAAATAGAATAGTATATATCTAGCTTAAAGTCTTAAGATGCTTGGGAAGAAGTAAGAAAGAAGAATTTTGAAAGCCTTTTTGGGTAAGAAATTGAGCACGTGAAAAAGAGAAGAGATTGCTGGGATTTGGTCTGATTTTGTGCAACTCAGCTAGCATTTTATGCTTTCATAGAGAAAGCCAAGTTCTTTTACACATCTGGGTTTGGAAAACTTTGAGTTATTCCTGGAGTGTATCTTCAAATCTGCCAGTACTTCTTGGTTCTCTGTTTTTATACCAACTTGTAAAACATCACACCCAAATTGTACTGATGGAACACCTTACTCAGGGGCCCATAGCAAAGGAATTACAGTTTGGATTAGAACTCAGATTTCCTGACTTCCTGAGATGTTGCTGTTTGTACATTGTATGATTTCAAAACCAGGTTCTATTCATTTAAGGGGCATGATGACATACATGATAAGAGGAAGGTTGCTATGAATTTGTACTGGGTAAGAGTTAAGGTCAGAAAGCTATTAAGAAGAGGAAGTTACCATTTGTTTAACCTAATTTACAAACTAGTCACCTTAGACCTTTAGATTTAAATTGATTTAGAGAAATTGGAGGCACCAGAGTTGAGATATGAATAAGTTCCATGTAAACACAATGCATCTTCCTACAGTTGCTGGTTCCAGGCAGCAGCGGAAAACAGAGAAGGGAGAAGCTAATGGTTTACTTTACAAGTGAGAAATGTATGTTATAAGGACTAGAAGTGAACAGAGGGAAAGAGTGGGTATGAGTCATCTGAGACAAATTCTCCTGATTTTTTAAGTGTTCTTCCTAGTATCACTAGACCCCAAGTGTAGTTGGCATGTATACACGGAGAGGATAATGGATTATTTAAGCTTTACTCAGTGAACCAAAGAATCGTAGAATTATAGCCTCCTACAAAATTTATTCTCCAATCCCATCCATTTTGAGAACTCAGAAGTATGAGACAGAGAGGATAATATTACTTGTCTAATATTACATAGCCATTTAAGTTCAGAATTAAGAGGGGAGTCTCAGTTACTTCAAAGAAAGCGATTACCGAGTAGTTACTGTTCGGAACAGTCACTTCCAATATCTCTAAAGGTTATTGCAGAATAAAATTTAAGTTTCAAGACTCAAACCCCAGAACAACAATGTGACTCACCAGTCCCATCTATCTTGCCCAGATACCTATAACCCAGAGTTTGACTTTTCTCTCTGTCACATAAAAGAGGAGATGGGTGAGGTAGAGAGCAGGACTGCAGAAAATATAATATTTCCCCATGCTGTCACTGTTTGCTAGGCAAAAGAATATCTTAACCAGAGGGAGCCAAGTCTCATTCAGGGTGTGACACCTCTATAGCCAGTGGGTTACCAAATTAGGGATGAATTTGAGAAGGCTAAAGACTAGTTAGTTATTAAAGGTACAGTTCTTATTTATAGTCAACTGAGAAGTAAAACGCTACCTGTGTTACTATGGTGGCTTTAAAACATGTTCTTAAATCTTTTGACACTTCTCCCTTCACTAGGGAGAGGTCAATCCCCCACTTCTTGACTTTGAGCTGGACTTACAATTCATGTGTAGCAAATGGAATATTGCAGAAATGATAGTGACGCTTTGTAGATATGTCCTAAGGGTCACTTTAGCTTCCTCCTTGATCTCTGTTTTAGACCACTTGCTCTGGACTACTCAAGCAGTCCCATGGGGAGGTTTCTACAGGGAAGTGTTCAAGGTGAGAAGATAAGGTTTTCTACCCATGTGCAGGCCTTTGTGGAAGACCTGGCTTCTCCAGCTTCAGTAAGACTCAGAAAACCACAACCCCAACCGAGAGTTTGGAAGTTTCCTGATTTATCATGTTCAGCAAGAACCATGCCACTAAACTGTGCCCACATTGCTGACTCATGGAAACTGAGGTACTAAATACTTCTTGTTTTAGTTTCTAGAGGGTGGTTTCTTACAGCAATGCAAAACAACCAGAGTTATTTTTCCTACTTCTTACTTATTCAGATATCATTTTCATTGTCTTTAACACTTAAAACAACCAGTAGCTAAACTTGGTATTCATAAATTTCACATATAAAAGATTCCAGTTGGACCATGGGTTTTTGACATTATTTTTTGACCCATTATTCTACAAATTAAGAAAATTATTTTTATTTTCTTACCTTTCTTTGCTAATAAGATACTAATATTAATACTAATATTAATGGTACCACCAAACATGTACTTTATGGATTTTAGAGGTTCATATTTATCAGATACATTTACCTAACCTTAGGTATTCAAGATAGTTATCATTTTATCCCCATTTGATATATAAATGAACTAATAATATGAGAATAAAAGTGTGCTATTGAAAGTTACACATTCATAAAAGAATTTGTATTTCAAAATATGCCTTCTGCATCTATTGCAAATTTTTATACTATATCAAGTGTGTTTATAATGAAAATAACCATCTAACTTTCTTTCTTAAACACTGAAACCAACTATCTACTGTGGCTTTTTGCTCCGATACTAGAGAGATTCTACTCATCTCTCTTCTTTTTTATATTACTGATATTCAGAATTAGGACTTTATTTTTCCCTTATTTTGTGTGTGTCTCTTCTTAGAAATAATCTAAAATAATTGTATTCACTCATAAACAAGTCCTTATTTCTTAAACATCTTATTCTGTTTTAGATGACCAGTGACATGAAATAATAAGTCCTAGGGCAGTCTCATTTGGCTACCCAGATTAGTAATTGCATTATTCCTATAACTTTATCCTATGTACATTGCTATTCTCCTGTTTTATGTAATTTCATAATAATGCCAATAGTATAAAAATAAAGTATTATAAATGATAAATCATTTTAAATAAAAATTCAAATTCAGTATTTAGCAATATGTTTCAAAATTTTTTACTTTGCAAAAAAGAATACTGTCTACCATACGAGGAATTGTTTTTATCTTTTTATTCCATATTTAGAATATATCATCATTGATTTTCCATTGAATAATTTTCAAAAATTTTAGAAGTACTTAAGGCAGTTACCCTTTACAAGAACACACATCTAAATCATTCAAGGAGATTTACTAGGCTGGCATCAATCCCAGCTATCTACATTGTTTTGAAAGGTGAAGTTTAATTCTGGTTAAGAACCACTTTCACAAGATATTTCAAAACATGATGCCATTAATAAATTAACTGAAAGCATGTGACACAGCTTATGACAATAGAAAAATGAATGATACTATATGCTTTTGAGTCTTAAGTAAATAATGCATATCCCATTTTATCTTAATTTTTTAATAGAACAAGAGAGTATCAAAAGACCCATTATCTAACATAAAATAAAAATAACTCAATCTGATTTCAGAATTTATTTGGAATCTGACTTCTTTCTTCCCATAGAAACATTTCAGTTTTTTTTTCATTTAAATGTTTTTAGATGTTTGAAATTCCCAAGGGAAAAAGTTTTTGAATTATTCTAAAAAGAGTTTTGAATTTGTACCTTATATGAGGAAACAACACTTCTTTGTTCAACCTTGTAACTTACTATCATATATTAACACCTTAGCACTCATCTTTACCAGCCCAAATGGGACTGTAGAATCAAATGATAGTTTACATAAAAAAGTCATATCTTTAATACAAACAGAATCCAAATCATAGAGACTGCTACCCACACTAGCATTTGTTTCTTTCTTTATCTGAGCTTTTAACCCATTCAATTTGAATTCCCTGTTTAGAGCTTCAGATAAATGGATCATGCGTGGTTTTTTTTTAATGACCATGTTACGTGCTCTGCTGTGTTCTAAATGCCTTCAATTCTTCTGAGGCTCCTTGAATATTCAAAATGAAATGGCTCATTTGCAGATAGCTTGAGCTTCCCATTCTTAAGGAGCTAAAGCTACTGAAAGGAAAGTAACCATGTACAGTAACTTCCACATTTTTAAGCATGCTTTCTCTTTGAGAGAAGTTGTCAATATTACTATGCATTCATTCAACAACTTTTATTTGGAGAACATTTGTGTAAAATATGTACCCTTTTCTGTTTTACCTTGATAACCTGGGGTGTTGGCAACCAAGTCTTTCTATTCTTTCATTATCAGAGCATGAGCTCTGTCTCAACTTATAGTGCTTTCCCTGTTCAGGCTATCTCATTATTGTAATCTATATAGAAGAAAGCAACACTATATATTTATGTATTTGCCAAGTTCAACTCAATTTTTTCCCCCTAGGGACACAGACTGTGTTTTCTATCACTTTCCCTGTGATCATATCAGGATCTTGGAGCTAGTCCTGGTCAGTAAATCCTAAGAAAATAATGGATGTTGATTTAAGCATAAACCAACAGCAAGCAACACACTTCAGATGGCAAAGCTAAAAAGAAAGAAAGAAAGAAAAAAGAAAAAGAAAAAAGTCCCTCTGTTGGACAGGTGGCATAAGCAAAAAATGAAGTTTCGCATAGGGAATTGCTGAAATACTGGGGTTGTTAGCTCACCATAGCTTATCTTACTCTAACTAATGCATATGATAACTATAGCAATCCCACCAAGTCACAAATGTTAGTGTTTGATATTTCATGTTTCATAAATACACTCTACAAATCACTCTGTTCAACTGTCTCCTTGTGTTGAGGCAATTCCAAGGGCCAAACATGCCCCATAATTTGATCTATTGCCTTCAAACACCGTGTTAAAATGATGATTCGTAGTCCTCTTTGGCTGGAGAAAATCAGAGCCTACAAGAGTAAAGAGGAGTAAGAGAGAAGTAAAAATTAATGGTTCTTGAACATTTTGTGCATCAGAATCAACTGAGAAATTTATTTGAAGTACAGATTGGCCACACCTACTTAGTTACTGTATTGGGTATGCTATGTACCCTCAAGTTCTCATGTACTTTTGATGGGGCTGAGTCTGACGCTTGTGATCAGTTTGTTGTCTAGCGCCGGGATTGATGATGTGAATGCTACACCCGCCCAGGGATGGAGGTGATATACAGTGTAAATGAGGCGGGGTCTTCCTCTTGCTTGCTTGTGCGCTTCCGCCAGCTCTCTCATGTGCTCTCTTTATCTCTCTCTCTCTCTCAGTAGTGTGATTGCAGCTTGCAGCCGCCATGTACAGCAGCCCCGCCACACCATGCTGACTTGGAGCCATTTAAGTATGGACTGAAACTCCTGAGAAACTGTAAGAAATAAATCTTTCCTTCCCTAGTTTTGGGCATCAGGTATTCTGTCTCGGCAATGAGTAAAAAGTAACTAAGACAGTTACTGTTGGGGAGGGGGCAAGAACTATCCATCTTATTATGAATATACAATGATTCTTGTGTGTGACTCAAGAAATATACTTTATAAAGCCTTGGAAAAGACTCTAGTGGAGGTTTTCTCTCCTTACAACCTGAACAACAATATAGGAATTATGAATAAGGTTTGAAAAGTTATTTTAAGTTGTGTATTTCCAAGTTTACCCATGGAATACCTTATTCACGTTGTCAGTGTCACAGTTGAAAAAAATGCAGATTGGTAGACAATGCCTCGCACCTCAGGTGACAGCCCTTCAGGTGAAGGGATCTGCCCTGAGTTCATTGTGAGTTGTCCCCCAGTGATTCTTGGATGCACAAAAGTTTGAAATCATTATCATAGGGATTATTTGTCCTTCTGTGCATATCTTAACAGCTAGTTCAATTAATTATCCATACCTTTTTCTGAACTGGAACATTAGTTTTCCAACCACTTCAAATCTTCAATCTGGAAGTGAATATATTATTACTAGAGTTCTAATAGTTATTAAGACTAGTTATCCATGAGATCATTTTAGAACTTACAGTATCTCTCAAAGCTGCTGAAAGATTAAATTTGCTTTCAAAGTAACTATTGAGTGTACTTCTGTATTCCATTAAGAAAAATGCAAAATGTATTTGGGGGTAAAATTTATTGCACAATCATAGAGACTAGTAGACACCAAAAGTGACTGTTTTTAAAACTTACAGTATGTAAAAATAATGTCATATAAAATCATGGTATGACAAAGTCAAGTGATACACCAGTGTGTATGGTTACCTTAAATGAATTTTTATTTGATATACTATGGTTCTATAAAACAGTTTCATCTAGATGACTTTGTAATAATACTATCATTTGTTTCCTCCAGTTGGCACTAGGCAACATGTTAGGAGCTTGGAATAGATCCTCAAGTTGCCTGGGTGTCTAGGAAAGTCACTCACCCCAGATAATAGATTCTTGTTTTGAAGTGATTTAGAGCTTTTCTTTTATAAAAGAAACAAAAGAAATAATTCATATGAAGTAAATTTGTAGTTTATCATTTAATGTTCACAACTCCCAGTGAGGTTAATATTATTATCTCCATTCTAGCTAGCAGCAGATTGAGATTGAGAGAGATCGTGATTGAACAAGAGAGAAGACTCTACTTGACTTTAAACTCATATTCCTAAAGAGCCAATATTTATTACATAATGATATATTTATTTATTCAACCTTATAATTATGTCATTTCCATTATGCATACTCATGGCTTATAAGAAAAGTTTTCCCTTATAATCACTTGTCTCATTGAAATATATGGCACTGAGTATCACATTCAATTGTGGCATAATGGGTCAAGGAATGATAACAGAGCTTCTGAGCTTTTCTCCATAAAGTAAAAGTGTAACCCATTATCATTCTGATCCCTGGGTAACTAATTCCCAAAACTGGGACTTTGCACTGCTTACACTGTACTTATATTGTCAAAAGAAATTGATACTTATCAAAATTTAGCCTTGAGAGTGCACAAATTACACAGTTATTCTTAAGAGTTCAATGTTAAATTCCATCCTCTCTGCCATTAGTTCTTTCATTTATTTTTAGGCACTCAGAAAATAATTTAGAAATGGCAAAAGTAATATGTCAGCTTTTCCAAAGATATTTTGCATTTTGGGATACTATGTTAGTAAAACATAAGACTAAATATAGATAGGAGCGCCCTCTCCCTCCCACAGGCTATGCAGCCACTTACATTACTCATTGTTAACAGATTTGGGGAGAAACTGCTATCCATCTGCCAAGTTAAGACCTTTGAATGCACATCAAACATGGATTACTGTCTTCAAGCAGGCATGAAATATAGAACAATGCCTCTCTGGTTAATAGGCAGTTGGGATTTCTTGTCATTTTCTAATGTTATGTTCCATGGTGAGTAACATTTACTCTCTGGACGGCCCTTATCTCCTCCAATGCAGAGAAGAGATCTTTAGTTTCTTGTTGCAACAGTGAAAGGATCTGACATTCACTGAGCTAAGCTCACTAACAGCCAGGATTAACGCGCTGGAGGTGACTGCGCAAGTCTAGTACAGTCTCTTACTATTTTGATCTGCTTTTGTTCAATAGCAGATTTTATGCTTCTAATTTTCTTGTAAACCCAAAAGACAGGGAACCTCTCCAGAGTACATAGAAGACACACTCATTTTTAGCCTTTTCTCTCATGGTGTAGGAGGGGGTCAGATCAGCCCTATCCTGAAGGTCCAGATGTCTTCAGTTTGAGGAGGAATACACATCCCCCATGTGTCCTGAAGGCCAGCTTTGTTCTCCAGTACCAGTACTGCCAGTGGCACTTGAATATCCATTATGACATATGTTCTTTGACTGAATACTTTAGTGCTGAAATTACCAGGGGCCCTCAGGTTGGACATGTCCCAGAGATGTGTTTTCCTTGGCTCTTTGATTTCATTTTACTTTTTAAAAATAAATCTAAGCCAGCCTATAATTGAGGAAATACATAAAAATCTGCACTTTTGGTTTTTCTTCAAAAAAAACTAGAACATCTGGCAACACAGGGGGATAAATCAATGCCAGCAAACAAATGGAACCGAGTAAAAGCTGTCACCCATTTAAGAAATATGTGTTCTTCAGTCACCTAAGGGTTCATTGATCCCTATTGCATTCCAGAGTTGAAAATCAAATGTCATATGTTCTTTATTTTTATAGGAAAATGTTTGCAGAAAAGAAATTCTTGTTTGTACTGCATTCCATCCACCTTGGTACAGAACTAAGCAGAGACCAATGACATTATGCTTATAACTAGCACTCCATTTAAAAAAGATTACCTTCTGGTCCTTGTTGGTACTTGCATTTAATATCCTTTCTCAGAATTCTGGATGAGCAAAAGTGATCCAGACACAAAATTCTACCCTAAATCCCTAACAATACTGAAATTTTCCGCTGTCAACTTTGGAAAAAACAATGAGTTTATTACATGAACTTCATTTCATTTAAAACATTTTCTGACTGTCTTTTGGTTATTTCCTAGATTTGTTTTAATATACTTCAGGAAGAAACTAAAGGAACATCTTGGCTTTCCTGTTACATAAACCAAATCCAAATTTTCTGAAATGGAACACTCTTCACATTTGAATACAAAAGCCAGAAAAAATAGAAGGGAGAGGAGTTAAAAATTTGTTAGTACAAATGAAGTGACATAAAAATATAACTTTATTGATGCTAACAATGTTTGGAAGTTCAGAGCATACTAATTTACAGTGAGACAGAGAACATCATGTAATCCCTAAGTGGGTATGTTTGGTTCTTTGAGGGAAATGTGTTGTAGATTTCTCTGTTGAGCTTTTGTCCTACAACTTCCACCAGAACCAACTCTTTTTCTGTGATGCTCCCTTGGTATATATACACCCTGTATGCCTCATAGCCCAAGAGCAGCTGACTGGCTCATCGCAACACTAAATCAATCCACAAACTCAAAGGAAATGTATTTAAATTACTGGTTCACTTTTAAACCATTGGGCAAGACAGAGGATCAGACTTTAGGCAACTTTCATATACTGACCTTCTAGGGCCCAAGAAGAGTGTGCTCTTCTGAGGCCAATAGAGGCAATAACTCTGGATTCAGGTTCTTCGGGTCTTTTGACTCCTAGAAATAAATAGTTTTAAAAAATCAATAAAAGGGACACAAATCCAATAGTCCATTAGATGATAAAAATGTCAATTATTCCCAAAGGTTCATGACAGAAAGAGGGGTTAGTCGGGATAGACAGTAACCACCCACCACACAGTTACTATAGGATATAAAAGTCATTGTTATTAGATAGATCTGTGAAATGGTGAAGAGCAAGAGCAGAGATTTGGGGCACCGGGGGTCCCAATCTGGTGCCATTTTGTATCCACTGAGTTTCTGGTTCTTGGGGGGCAGGCTTACAGAGGTGAGTCTCCCACTGGGGCTGGGTGTGGATCTCTGCCCGGCTCTTGCTTCTCAGCTGGCCCTCTCCTTCACAGTAGGTAACACAGCAGCGGCAGGCTGCGGAGGGCTTCCCTCGGTGTTTGGACACTGTGCCCGAGGCCGCGGGGGCCCCTGAAGGCCTCTCTGAGCTCTGCAGTTCTGAAGCCTCTTTCAAACGACTTCTCCTCCTCTGAACATGATCCAGACTGATGTCAGACTGAGAAGAGCAGCTTTCATTCCAGCCTGAACTGGCACTCAGACTTCTCAGGGGAAGGGCCAACCGCAAGGCCTTCCAGAATTTGGAGCCAGAATGTTTGGACTTTTCTCCCTTCCAGCTCACAAAAGACACAGACTCCTTCAGCTGTAGGATGCCTGGGTGTGGGCGCTCAAGGGGACGGTACTCGACCACAATGAGCTTGGTGGCGATGGAGTTCTGGCACATGACCCCCAGTTTGAACTCCAGCATGCTGATGCTCTTTTCGGTTACGTAGTCTGGGCTCAGGACAACAATCATCCTCCGGCTCCTCTGAATGAAATCAAAAACTGCTTCCACTGTATCTATAGGAAAATGAAAACATAGCACAATGTCTAGTGAAAACTTCTGTCTAGCCCAGGTCAGCATTGTAGAACCTAAAAAGGACAGGCAAAGGAGAAATACATGAGAATACAGGGTCTTGATACTCAAGAAATCTCAATGACACCATCCTTTCTCATAATTGCAAGGAATTTGCTACCTTCAAGGAGGAGGAGGGATTTCAGTTCAATTTTTGCCTTCTTCTGCAAAACCCTATGTCGGGATTCCCTTCTTTAACAAAGCTTTCCTTTAATCCCCCATATCAGTCAGTCAATCAATAAGTAAAATTGGTATTTAAATCAACCCACTCTAAAAGAAGCTACTTCTGTCTTGCTTTGAAATCTTCACTTCTGCAGGTTTTACCTGATATCACACATCTGGCTCCTAGTGTTTGCAGGATTTGACCACAGCTGTGATGCTGCTATGTTTCCTCCTTACTGACAGACTATGTTCGGGATTTTTCTCTTATTGCATCCATAATGTAATTTAAATTCTCCTCCCCACTGTTATAATTTTCTACTGAGGAATATTCTGCTTATATATGTGTCTTCTAAGATATTTGAACAGCAAAGGCACTGACATTGTTGGTCAGTCAAGTACAGTAGGAATTGCTGCCTTCTTAGATCCTCAAGTTATGTATTTCCTTTGGCATTTAACTTTGGAATGTAACATTGACTTTGTTGTCAAGTAATGTTTATTTCCTTCCTTCTTTCCTTCCTTCCTTCCTTCCTTCCTTCCTTCCTTCCTTCCTTCCTTCTTTCTTTTACCTTTCATGAGCATATATAAGTGTTCGTGTGTGCTGTGTAAAGAACTGGCTAGAAATCAGACACAAAACAACGACAAAGGGTCAATTAGTTAAGACTTTTACAAATCATGCAAGTCTGATAGTTAATAAGGTAAATTTGGACAGGTCCCAAGTTCTTCAAATGAACGCAGTGCTTAATGTACAGTGGGATTTAGGAACTCAGACAATGTAATTCTCTGAAGGAAAGGTCTTTCACATATATAAATCATCACTTTGACAACCCTAAAACTGGCTCTAGAGACAAACTTCAGTTGTACTTACACTTTGGAGACACTTTTCAGCTTGTGACAGCAGCATGAAGGTTTGCGCTGAGTATGATCATTATGAACTTGAGAGAGAATGAGGGGGTTATGAACCTTCCCAAATTCTTTCCAATGAGGGAATTTAACACGAATTTGAATACAAGTTGGAAAAGATGTCAATTTTCAAGAACATTTGATTGTCTTAACAAGAATGCAAACATATTTTAGAGGATTTTTCTTTTGAAATTGCAAGAAAAATTTAAGTTTTCACTTCTCTTCAAAACTTGTGTGTGTTGATGGGCGTGGTGGCAAATGCTGTAAGCCTGGAACTTGTGAGGCAGAGGTGGGAGGATGACTGTGAGTTTGAGGCAAGCCTGGGCTACAAAATGAGTTCAAGGCCAACCTGAACTGCATAGTGAAATGCTGGCTCAAAAATAAATAAATAAATAATAAAAAGAAAACAACAACAAAAAAGGAAAACAAGAAAAGAAAAAAGAAAAGAAAAAGGAAAGAATAAAGAGAAAAGAGAAAAGGAAAACAAACTCATCTTCAAATTAACGTGTGTGTTCAGGTACTTCTTTGTCCCCTCCAGCCCAGCTCAGAATTTTATGAAGCTACTTGTGTAATAAAATGGAGAACATAAGAATGGAAACCTTCTATTTCTCCTGGCTCATAAACAAAAACAAAAGACAACAAGGCCAGCGTTTAACACAGGGCTTTTGTACAAATTCCAAGAGTGTGTGGGGCACAGGGGCAGGGTATGTCTGCTGTTTTTCTTCAAAACACAGAACTCACTTTAGAAAAATATATGTTTTTTTCAATACGGATACCATGATTGAAAATAAAACACTTTGTTAGATCCAGAAATACTGCCTTTAGAGTTTGTTGCTGTTTAAAAATTTGTAATGTTTCCAGAAAGCATATGAAGAAGGACAATGGTAAATACAGATATGAGTGGCAGAATTCCAAATGTAGTGGAGTGAAAAGGAGATGCTTCTAGAAGAGGCTTCACACATGCCTAGGGCTCCCCATGTGTTACTTTAAAGGAAGCTACTTCTTTAATGCCAGATTTTAAAAATAACATTCATATTGTCAAAACTTCCCATTTGAAGTTGAGAGCTATTAGCATATCTTAACGCTAAATACTATCTGGACAGGGAGTAGTAAGTTAGATTGTTCAGTCTTTTTATCTCAAAACAATGAGGAGTGGCTGTGCAGTAATGGGATCAACTTTCTTTGGCCGCACTGTTGGTTTTGAAGTCATAGTAGCAATACAGAACTCCATAATACTCAGGGACACTTCTTTAAAAGTCATAATTTTCTTGGAATTCACCTAAAATAAGTTATGGCTATAATTTTATTCTTTGTCTAGGATACCTGTGGAAGAAAGAATATTAAGTATTTCCATCCCTCCCTCCCTTCCCCTCCCTCCCTTTCGCTTTTTCTTTTTGTCCCTTATAACTTGAAGTGTAATAAAAAGTGAGCACCTAATCTGGAATATAGATCTAAATTAAAATCTCAGTTTCTCTATTATTTGTGTTTTTATTTTAATATTTTTCAATCTGAGTTCATTCACCTATAAAACGTATTTAAGAATAGATTTCTAGAGTTGTTAAAAAATTGGATATCTACAAGTAAATGCGTAGCATATAGCAAACATCTGAATAATTTGACTGCATTATTACTAAATGTTTAGTGAGCATCATTTTAAATAATATATACTAATGTTTATTGAATTCATACCAACTCCTGATACTAACTTTAGAACATCACCTTATGTGAATTGATGAGAAAAACAGGATTTAAAAATTCTGTGTATTTAGTCTAAACTGAATACAGATTAATATTGTTGAAATGGTGTCCTAGCTGACTGTGAAAGTTATTTTACATCTCTTGGGTAGAAACAGAAAAACAAGACAGACTAGTTGTTACATGTGTCTCTCAAGCAGGACTGTGAATTTGCTTGTGTGAAAGACCTAGTGGCATCAGTAAATGATTGAAGAAAACATCTTGAGCCTTTTAACAAGGGCAGTAATAGCTTGGGTAAGAGTGGTGACAAAATGTTGACACTGAATCTTCTAAATAGTCAGTACTATTTCCAAGAAGGTCATATAATACTTTTTAGGGTTGAAAACATCTTAAGACTCATCACCACTTATCCAGTGTGAAAAGTTCATATATAAAATCTAATATGAGTTCATCAAGCCTCTGGTTGTGTAACTCCTGTAATGGGAGATGTAGCATGTCCAACAATAGTGAATTTCATCGATGTTCAGCTATCCCACAGATGTTTCTTAATTGAACAAACACCTACTTCTTTGTAATTTTGACTGATTGATCCTAACTCTAACCTTTGGAAACTGGTTGGCAAGAGGAAAGTACTTCATTAAAAAAATTTTTACTAAGTTAACCAGTTCAGAGGATGTTACAAGTAGTCAATAAATATTCTTTGAGTAAATGGATAAGTAGTGATTTTTCTAAGAGTAAGGAGTCATCCTTTATCTTTAAGGGCTCACTATTATTGCCCCCAAAGAAAATACATCCCAAGTATTTTTGAATGATTTATTTATTTGAAGTTTTATAGGAATGCGTCTCTGATTCAAATTATCATGCATTAATGCAGGGCATTAATTTCTTGATCTCCTTTCAGAACAACTGTCTTAGGGTCATGTTAAAGCCTAAAGGATACAAGATTCATATAATCTACCCATGTTCCACCCTGACCCAAAAGGAGTAAGCTTGTATTTTTTTTATTAAAGAAATTGCTCCTCATCTTCATTTCTATATCTGTCTCTACACACACACACACACATGCACACACATACTCACATAAACATGCACAAGTTATTCTAGTACAATTAATTCTTTTGATAATATGTAATGGAAATAGTCTTGATAAAAATTTGCCTGCATTCTCAGATTCCTCTCAGAAAGAATCTGAACTATTGCATCTTATTTGATTTCCTTTGTAAGTACAAGCATTTATTTTTTATTCTCATTTTTATGCCCAAACATGAAAATAAAGACATAAACACATGCATGAAATAAAATTCAAAGCTGAAAATAAATGGTTTATTTTAAAAATATGTAAATTTACACATCAAACGAAAAATGGGAAATACAAAATTCATGAATAAAATTAAAAAGATAACCTTAAAACATTAAAACTATCAAAAGAAAATGGGTAAATAACAAGTGCAGTGATCATGTTTCCCAATACAATGGAATGCTTTTTTATTAGAATACTAGGGAATCACCTAAGTTACAGTACAAAAGAGAATTAAATAAACTGTGATTGTGTAATCAGACACTCTATACAGCATGGCTCTTTATTATCCTGGGTGCAGAAGGTCATTATAGCACAGATCTAAAATGACAAGCTTCTTTTCTTGTTGTTTTTTTAATTAAGAGATATGATTTATTCTTGCTTGATAAATTATAAATATATGTCCCCATTTCCCTCAAATAATCTGTATTAGGCATCTTCTGAAACATAAAAAACAAAAAAACAAAAACTTGAAACTAAATTCTCTTAGAATGATATGTATGACTTAGAGTTGACATGCTCTACATTATAGCATTTGGAAAAGCTCAGTTCCAAACATAGTAATATAAATAGAAAAAAGTAATTTCTAGGAGCACCCAACACAATTCGGGATAAATATGGAATGGAAAAGTGCAAAAAGAATGCAGCATAACAAAAGAATAACCCCCAAGTGATGAGACTATCCCTTCTTTACCTAAAGCTCAAGCAAAAAAAAAAAAAAATGATGTTGAAAGCTTATCTAGAGTGAATCCTCCTCTGGCATTGTGATTAGAGTTAGTAGGAGGAATAATAGTGATTTGTAATAAGGAAAAGCATTAATAAATCTAAAAATAATGGTTCGAAGAATGCCTCCATATCAAGATTTTAGAGGAGAAACTTTTTACTCATATAGAGAATGGTTTATTATGGACTCTAACACTGATGAAGGACAATAAAATATAGAAGATAATTTTAGAATTGCTTATTAACATTTCTACTACTGAGATAAGGGCTTTCCTTAATTTATGGGTTATTGTGTTTCCTAAGAAATTCAGACTCAATTATAGGTATATTTATTATCCTGTATTATTCAACAGTCCCCATACCTGAGTACCAAGATTAACATAGCCTAGTTTCTCAATGTACCTGCTGGGAATATAGAAAATCAATTAATACCAGATGAATGTCTAGTGTTTAGCAGTAACTATGGATGCTCAGTGAACAGCTGATTGCACTGCAACCCAGATCAACTGTAGGCAGTAGTAAGTTATTACACTAATCTAAAGAAGGTAAGAACTAATGGCAACTACCACTCTGTGAGCTGTGCATTCGCAAATATTAATGAACTGAAAATACCAACAGAAACACATAATAGTACAAACACAATTTAAAAACTGCACAAAAGCAAAAGTTCTAGTGGTTTGTAATACTGTTCCAATGGTCATGATATATATAGATAATAGATAATTCAAATAGATAATTCATGTGCATACATAGAAACACACATACACACGTACCAATTATGGATATTTATATCCATACACACAAGTATGAATTTTATCTGCATGAATATGCTTGTATGTGTATTCTACATGTTTCACAGATATGCACTAGTCTGTAAACTCTGCACTTAGATCTGACTTTTCCAAATCTGATGTATAGTAAAATTTTACTTAAAAGCAAGTTTAATTGATAGCAACCTTTTAGGTGGACTTATTTGGAATTAAAGCATCATCTGTACTGATGATTAAATTACAGGAAGGACAATTAATTCTTTTAGAATATTAATGCTAAGAGCACCTCTCAAGGCCACTAAAGCTACCCGCTAAAATTTGTAATAAGGAGACACAAATGAGGACAAATCACTTTTCCAATTTTCACATTAGTGAGGCTAGGATTAAAAGACAAATGGCCAAACATCCTCTTCTGTGCTCTTTCATAAGTCAAAAATGCCCTACCAGCATTTTGTAACTTTCTTGTTCTCCATTAGCACCATCAGGGTTTCCTCTCAGAACGCATCAAGTGCGGAGCCACCTGAAACATCTGTTTTGCTTTGATTTTTACCTGCAGGCTCTGAATGATTGATATAAGAACTTAGGAGTTAGATGCATGAATATAGTTCAATCTGTAGATAAGTCGGAATTGACTATAATAAAGCAAAAATTATGACCTATTTTTCAAGTTTACAAACATGACGTTAAGTACCTGAGATGAGGGAAAATGTGGAATAACAGGAGGAGATCTAGCATGTTCATTAAATCAATCGCAAGGAACATTTTTAGTTAAACTGCTTTCTATCACCCTAAGTGGGTGTAATTCTTAAAAATGAGCAAACATATGCTCAGCTAAAATGAATGTATGCCCTGATTATATTTTAAACTTTTTAATGGGTAAGTAAAAATTAAAGAACAAAACTGTATTCATAATCTCATAATACTCCTGACAACAGGCAATATATCTTCAAAAGATCTTTAAATCTATGGGCAAGGTTGTTCCATAATGTTAAAATGAGAGAGAGGGAGAAGGAGGAGATGGGGAGAGGGTGGAGAGGAGGGGAAGGGAAAGGAGAAATGGGAGACAGGGATGGGAGGGGAAGGGGGAGGAGGGGAAACTCATATCAACCAAGTCTTTGCCTGCAAGGAACATACGTAGTGACATCAGAGACTGGCGAAAGACTGTTGACAGTATCATTCTAAACCTCTGTATTGCCTGAGAAGCAGAACAACCAGCCATACAGTCACCCTGAATTTATCCCCATGAGGAAGCTTAAACAGAATTATTTTTCTGCCTATTAAACCAAGAACTGGCAGTGATGGAAAGGAAACTCTTCCTTCCAGGAGTACCCCTCGTTCTTTTTACTCCTTTCATACGTTTTTCAAGGATGAATAGGAAAGACCCTGCTTGTCACTGCTAGAGCGCCTGGGGCTTTTCTTCACTGGCATTGCCACCTGCAGCTGCTTCCAGAACCTGCCCTGTGGATACTTGGATTTCTCCCCTTTCCATTTAATGACCGTGAGCACCGTCTTAGCCCTCTTCAGCTCTTTCACCTTCGTCTCCTTCACAGCTTTGTACTGTACTAAAATGACGTTGATGTTGCCCCGAGAGGCCATATTTTCTAGGCCAGCCTTGAACTCCAGGAGGGCTTGGGTTCCCTGGAGCACGTAGTTGGGGCTTAGGACAACCAGAAGGCGTCTGCTTTTCTGAATGAAGCTCAAGGTCTCGTCTGTGACAACTGGGAAAGAAAACACCATGGGGATTAGTGTCGGCTGAGAACTCTCCAAAAGCATCGGGCTCAAGGAGCAAATGTAGTAGGCTTCAGGCGACAGCCTGAGAAATGAGGTGAATTATTTATTTATTTATTTATTTATTTTTACCAGCAACACTTTAAACAACTTTTTCCTACTGTCTGCTAACTGTCATGCTGTCCAGTAACTGCCATTTTCCTAAGGGAAAGTGGAAACTGCATGTGCATATTCTCTGCCCTAAAGAATTCCAAACAAGCACAAGACTGTGACTGTGGTCTTCAAAAGTATTATCTGAGCCACAGGGGATGTGCTGTACTAAAATCAGTTTCTTCAAATGGTGTGGCATATGGTGGCACAGTCGAATGAGTTTTGAGTCCCTCTCCCCCAACAAGATACTAATGAACAGGCTCTCCAGTATGAAAGGCATTCCTAAAGTTACCTATTATGGAATCAAAATCATAAAATTTCCTTTTTTTTTTTTTTTTTTTTTTTTTTGTGGCACCGGGGATCAAACTCACAACCTTACGCCTACCAGACAGGCTGTTAAGCCACTGAGCCAAGCTCCCGGCCCTAGTTTTTCGAGGCAGGGTCGCACTATGTAGCTCAGGCCGGCCTTGCACTCATGTTGTAGCCCACGCTGGACTCAAACTCACAACGCTCCACTTACCTTAGCCTCTCGAGTGCTGGGATTAAAGGCATGTGCCACCACGCCCGGCCCCATTTTTTTTTTCTCTAACAGAGACCAAGAAGAGCAGAACCTTCACATTTTGAAAGTTCGTTTCTATGGTTGGACATCTCCCCGACTCAGAGTGATATCACTATGTCTTGGAGTAGGAACTTCAAAACTTCTAGCCCATCAAGTAATACTTCAACTAGAAGTTCACTCCAAACTGAGGTTCTACCACTTTCTGCTCTAGAGACCATATTGTTAGATCTTTCTCCTTATAATCCTTTTTTTTTCTTTTCTTTTTTTTTTTTTGGAGCCATGAGTTTAGCAGCTGCCAGCTGATATGTCTGTTTTCACTAACTGGCAAATACTTTTTCCAAGTAATAAAAAGTAGGAAAATGAAAATGCAGTATAATTTTATCCTGCTGTCAGGACTCTGATTAATTCTGTCACTAAATTCTTCAGACTAATCTCTCTTTACAGATACTTAGCAAGGACTGCATAATCCTCTACGTGGGTTAGAGATACTGCCATCTCCAGGTAATGCTGCCTTTGTGAGCCCTATATCAAGACTGGACACTCCCGAGGCAGTCATTTTGGTTCTTAATCTGCATAGGTACCAAAAGCTTGCAATTAAAATCTAGCAATGCAATACGGAGGAGAATTCAGGAATAAGACACTATCTACCCCAAGCAGCTTCACTGGAGGCTGACCATGTATTGCAGGCATAGAAAAAGACCCACAGGCAAAGTGGATTGAGTGAGAAGCAGGGAGAATCCAAAGTGATCCAAGGGTCATCTATTAAAAGAAAGATGCAAGAGGAATTATGCAGAGCTTGAGTTTCTCAAAGAAAGTCTTACTGGAGATTTTACCTAGTTATGTAGTGTTTATCTTTCTTTAACACTTCACAAAGTAAATAAGTAACTGTTGGATGGCTATAAGGGTGAAGAAATGAATGAATAAAGGATATGGTAAATTAAGTACTAAAATGGGTGAAATGTACCCCTTAACTGTATAATTAAGTCATCATTTCCTGGTAAATTGAGACCAAAGGAGATACTTTCTATAGGACACAAATATGATGAACTTCTGGATGAGGACTGGAAAGATAATGCAAGTGATCCATCCAACTCAACTGAGAATACACTTTTAAGTCTCAATTATTCATATAATGTTTTCCAACCCACATAAACAAATGATTAATGTAAACAGGATTTTGTGGGAGAAAATTAGTTTGTCATGCTTAATCAGAGACACTACATAAATTTCAAAGGTGGGAAGTTTAACAGCAGGTTTGTAAATGTTACTTATTTAAAAAGACTCAAATCATTAGGATGTCACCAGTTGGACTTGACATATATTTTTGTTTTAAAGTATTCAGCAGTTGAAGCTTTTCTTTTTTTAAACCTACTAGAATACTCTATAGCCTTATACAATTTTACACTACATCTCCAATTAATAATTGATAGAAAAGAGGATGCAGAATGAAGGAAAAAGCAAATGTGAGTAACACTAGTTTGCCAGAAAAGGAAAAGCAGAAGTGACAAAGGGAAATATTATAACTATTATCAATGATGCACTTTCTTCTGCAACTCAATTTTAACAAAACTAAGTAAACTTCAGGCTGCAAAAGAAACCTATTTTGCAAATTTAAGCTTTGTAAAAAGAAAATCTCGGCAATCCAAAGTAAATCAGCCTAAACCTAAAATTCTAAACGTGACTAAACAGAACTTTGAAAGCTTTGATACCTGAAAAGAGCCCTAATCCACCATCTACCCAGTTTTCTGGTAAGGAGTTCTTAAAAATTACAAGGGTGAATATTTTAAAATCATAAATTGGATTGAACAGTGTACATACTATAATGTGGCTTCAATTCTAAAGAAATCTCTATTCTTTTAAAAACTGCATATTAAATATCCAAAGTTGCAAATATAACCTGTGAGATTCATATTTGATCCAAAGTTAAGGATCACCTTTGCCTTTCAGGATGGTGTCATTTGTACTCATCTGAAATACCTACTTCCCCCAGGTAGACTGTCTCGATCAAAGATGCACAGCTTGTATCCAAATTCATTCTCCAGAACTCCACGGAGGGTCAGTAAGACAAATTCTTCTTCTTCAGCATTTCTTGCATAGGATACATAAATATCATACTCCTTTCCATCTACCAAAAGGAGCACAGATCCAATATAAATTAGGAAAGTTTATTAATAGTGCTACTTTTTTTTCTTAAATCTAACTTCTGCATATTAGACAGTTTTATTTTTCACAAGCATAAATTATGTGACAGAGTCAACGTGATTTTCTACTTGTGACAGTCTCCAGGCAAATGGCTATTTGAATTCAAAGTTTATCTATGTGTCTTTAACTGCTGACATAATTATCTTGGCTGCTCCCTAGGGTTTGGTAAAGTATACTTCATGATGTGTCTGTGTGTCATAAAAGTGTAACCTTGATGTCTATATCTAGGACCTGGACATTTTCTGTCTGTAGGGCTCCTCTCTGTGATTTTCTTTTGGGCCACCAGCAAGCAAGCAGCTTTGTTATTGCATTCCCTTCCACAATGATGTGCATGCCTTTGAGATAGTCAACAACGAACTGCATCCTCGGAAAACATAAACCTAATTAAACCTCTTTTCCTTTAAATTGTGGTTGTCAGGTATTTTGTACCAGCAACAGGAAAGCTGACCTATACATTTTCCTAATCTAATCTCACTGAATTGAGTCTATATTGGAGAAAAAGTGAGCTTTAGCCCATTTAACTGTGAATCAACAGAACAAGGATGCAAAATATATGTGTTAGCATTTAATGCAATGCAGAAAATTCCTACTTCCTGTCATAGTATATCATTCAAAAATACATTAGTTATAAATCAAGTAAAGCTTTTTGACAGTGTTTAAATTATACCTGAAAAACTGCAGTTAAAATATCCATGTGTTCAATGTAATAATCTTTCCCAAAATTGTATAATTGTAGAAGTCATAAGTAATTAGAAATACAGATTATGCACCTCTTCCAAAATCCTACTGCTTTAGAGTCCTTATGGGGTAGACATAATCGGTATGTTTAAAATCTTATTTCATATTTAAAGGCAATTTTTTTCCACTAGATCAGTGCTTCTTAAACTAATGCACACATGAATCATTTGGGAATATGGCTAAAATGCAGATTCTGATTTAGTAGGGATTAGATCTAAAATTTTCACACTGTTATCAGATGATGCTGATACTTCTGGTTGATGTGTCACTTGAATATAAATAGTGTAAACTTTCACTGTCCAATACAGGTACCCCAGCCGGGAGTTTGGCTCAGTGGCTTAAGCACCTGCCCTGGCAGGTGCAAGGTTGTGAGTTTGATCCCCAGTGCCTCAAAAAAAAAATTACCAATACAGGTACCCCAAAATGTGTCTACTGGACCCTTGAAATAGAGCTAGTGTCAACTGAGGTGTACTATAAGTATACTATACAATATATTCTAAATTTTGAGTATTTTAGTGCCAAAAGGAAGGCAAAATGTCTCATTAACTTTTTAATATCAATTACGTGTTGAAATAACAATGTGAGTATACAGAATCAAATCAATACTATTATTTGTTTCTTTTTACTTTTTTAATGTGGGCATTAGAAAAAATTAAATTTCATGCATGGTGTCTTAGTCCTCGTTGCTGAAAAAAATACTCAACATTCAAAGTTAAAGGAGGAAAGGTTTGTTTCAGCTCACAGTTTGTAGAGGTTTCAGTCCATAATTGCCTGTCTCTGAGGCAGGGTGTCATAGCAGAGGGGCATCACAGAGGAGAAACAGGTCATGGTAGGCAGAAGAGAGCAAAAGTATTCAAGATGCAAGCAACAAGCATCAAGCCATGACCACAGCTCTTTCTGTCCCTTACATCTTACCCAGGCTACACACTCTTAAGGCAGGTAACACTCACACCCTTAATCCTAGTATCACACTTTTAAATCAATCCAAGAATAACTTTCTTAATTCCAGTAGCACAAACTGTAGATTCAGTCACCTCTGAAAAGCCCCACCTATGACTACACGAGGCTCTGAGAAGACATCTAGATGCAAGCAATAACAAATGGTTTGCTTATTTTCTATTTTGACAGTACTATTCTAGATTAAATCACATACCAATCTACAAAAGGGTGATAATATACATTGGAAAGATTTTTGATAGTAAGAGTTGAAAGGTCATCTACTTAAATCTTCCAGTTAATCTAGGTTTTATCAAGTGAACATTTTCTAAGGACAATAGAAGAGATTTGCATGAAACTTCTATTCCTTACCTAGAATGGTTTCATCTGTTCCAAAATGAGCCCGATAAAAGAGGACCATCTCCAGCCAGTAAACATGGTAAACAACAATAAGAATTACCACCAGCAGGACTGTGGCTCCAAAACCACATGCCAATTCCACTGTGTATCTTGGTGCTAGCAAAAGAAATTATAATAAAAACAACAGCAAAACCAAATTAATTTCCAGTGATCATGTTGACCCATCAACCTGCAATACCTGGAAAAACCAAGTGGCTAAATCATGAAACTAACCTCTGTGTGTGAACAATCAGGGCTGAATCATGAAACTGACTTCTGTCTGTGAACAAACAGTTAACGTGGTAGAGTTTAAGGACAATTTTTTAAATATTGGGTTATGTCATATTTGCTTTCGTGTGTGTGTGTGTGTGTGTGTGTGTGTGTATAGCACTTGGCATGGAAGTTCTTTTTAAGTATGGGATGGTTTTTATAGATTTTGACAATACTCAAATTTAAGTAGAATCTTAACATTTGGAAAGATTTAGAATATTTAATTCAATGCACAATTTATTATCGAAATCTCCTCAAAAAAGTATTTTTGAGTAGTGCCATTCTATGATTGACCATCTGTTGGGAGGGGGTTCCAAGAGTCCTACCTAGACAATCCCATCATATTGGCAGAATTTTAATTTTTGAAGTAATTGATTTGAGTATAATTTTTCAGTGAGCTTCCATTGTTTTAGTCTGCAAAGTGTCATATGGAAGGAATTTTTTTTTATTTGTATGTAGGCTTCAAAAATCCTTTTTTCTCTGGAGAGAAATGGGGGTCATTCACCAAATGCTGAGCATGCTTGGTTCTGGAAGGATCCCCCATGTCCACAGTTTTAGGACACAGATTCCAAAAACTGACTTGCAAAATCTTATTATGAACATATTTCCACATATAACAGCTTATTTTCAAATCAAAGACACTTAGCAGGTTTTTTTTAACTATCAGAAAAGAGAAAACTGTGATTTAACTGAAAATTGGTTATCAACTCATTATCCCTGTAAGAAAGCCTGTTACAACCAAATCACTGGCTACCTTTCTGTCTCACTTGCTTTCAGCTCTTCCTCTAAAACTTTAGGAATATTTAATAGCAAGCCCTTGCTCTGCTATGAATCTGGGTGGAATAGTCCTTTATATATATTTTTTTTAAGTTTTCAAGTTCATGTTCAAATATCATTACATTGTATGAGGTTTCATAAAATAAAACTCTGTAACTTGAGCTTTGCCAGGGTAAATTCTCATTCCTCTTGTTTATGATTGCATTACAGCATTGCTCTTATACTGTAATTTGTCTGCAGGCTTGCTTTTGCATCCTCTCACTCTCCTCTAAACTGTACATTTATAGTCTTCCAAGAGGAGACTTCATTTCTTTCATGCTACCCCTAGAATATGTAGTGCTTCAAATAACATTTCCAGATATAACACTTTGTACTACCAGTATATTTAAAAGAAGCATAGTATTGCATTCAGTATCAGAAACTTCTGGTTATTATATTTGCTGTGATAATGAAATACATGAGTTTCAAGAAGGAACACAGTATTTTCTGGATCTGAAGCTGGAGTGACATATATCAGGTATATAAACTGATTTGATAATTACTTAGTGACATTTGCTATTTTCTATAATGTTGGATAAGACATAAATGGTGTCTGAACTTTTGGAATTAACATTCCAATGCAGGCAAGTAAGTAAATAAGGCCATAAATATGTTAATTTTAAATAGTCATGAATGTTAAAAATAAAGGTAATGTGGTAGAGGTGACTGAGGGACAAGATTCACTTGTGCAGTAGATGTACCTTAGATAGAGTGGTATGGTGTGAGTATCCGGACCACTGTAGATGTTAAGTGTCTGCTGAGACAGGACATGGAAGGGTCTGACTCAAAGCTGGGATAGCTACTGAGACTCCCCAAAATGCAGGGATCTTGTCACAGTATGTCCAAAAGTTGAATAAGTGACCATATACTAGTGGGAAAAACATCTCCTTTATAACCATTATCTACCCTACTGAGAAAACATTAAACAACACAGAGCTGAGCCTGACCATATCTTAAAATAGAAAGGGCAAGCCGCAGAGTTGTCAGCTCATTATTCCAGACCCAAGACATTAATCCTACGCCAGGTATAACCTGAGACTCAGCAGTGCAAAATTATTATCAGGTACTCTTGTATTTGTTCCATGAGAAATGGTTCTTTAACATAAGAAAACACCATCATACAATGCCAGAAGCAGGGTTAGTGTAGTTATTGAGAATTTACAAAGATCAGTTTGGGTAGCTGGCATAAAAATTGTGTTTCTGGAATTTCTGAGTATGTATTATTTTAACAGCACACTGGGCTAAGCTCGCTGTTATTTTCACTTGTCTGCTCAGTTATTTGAGGTCTCTCTGGATGGATACTTTCTTCAACTACACAAAATCAGGCAAGGGCTAAGGAAGGTCATTGGCTAGACTTACCTGAAATGTTTTTTTTCTAAATATCAATAGATGTCTTGCTTAATGACCAAGAGATCTATTACCCTCATGAATTTCTCTCTGCCGCATTCATTTTATTACTTTTTATTTTATTTCTACTGGGGATTATACATTTTGTGCCACATAGTCACATGTATCAGACATAGACTGTATTTTGTAGTCATCTTAATATCAAGGAGTCTCAAGTGCTACTTAACTAACTGAATTCTTAAATAATATACCAGCCTGATTCTTCCACATGGCTGAACTTTGTGCTAGACAAGGCTTTAAGTAAAGCAGTGCCAGTTTACAGGGAATGGTGCCCCTCGGTCTATATTTTCTGTCTGCCCTGACTGGACTCTCTGGTATTATGGCGTAATGATTTTACCCTGATGGAATACCAGACCAGTAGGAGACAGGTGATGCAATTTGACCAGGTTGGACTCCTGCAATCCTTCTCCTACTGATTTCACTCTTAACCTAAATCAGAATGCAGCCAAGTGCTTGCTTTTACTCGAGTCGGAATTTCCTCCCTTCCTGCTGCAGTTCTATAATAAAAATTGTCTCCAAATTACAAATCATTGAGCAATAACCTTTGGGTAAAACTTCAATAGTTCACCTCTAACTTCTCCTCCACTTTGAGCTCTAGTCCTACAACTATCCATCTCCTTGGAAATCTAAATTATGCATCTTCATTGCATAATTAGGATCTATGTATTGAGTCTTCTAACCAAATGCCAACTGCCTAGATATTCAAGTGTTCCCTGCCACGACTCAGTGCCAAGTTGCGAAGACATCCTTGTAATTTTTGGAACGGCAGTAATGACCATTTTCTTAAAACTTAAACAAACAGCATACATTATTTAAATGATGATTAACAAGAGAGCAATGACTGAATTAACTTGCAGACTTGGTTGATTTTTGTTTGCTTGTTTTGTTTTGTTTTTTATCTTTTAGAGACAGGGTCTCGCTCTGCAATTCAGGTTGGCCTTGCACTCACTTTGTAGCCCAGGCTGGCCTCAAATCTGTAGCAATCCTCCTGCCTCAGTCTCCCAAGTACTGGGATTACAGGAGTGTGCCACCATGCCTGGTTAGAACTGAATGACTTGGAAATAGTGTATTAAAATGTGTAGAAGCTTGGCTTCAATTTTTGTGCATAGAAAAGTAAGCAATATTAGACTAACTCTTTTCCATAATATCTAAAATAACGGTCTTTCTTAAATTGGACAAATAATAGCATGTGAGTGTAATTTTTGAGGAAAATACACATGAAAAGATGAACCCCACAATCATTCTGGCTTTTTTCCTGAAGACACTTCTTGGGTTATGGCACAGCAAGAACAAAGCCACAAGAAGACAGTGGTTGCACTGAGCGAAGGAGAAAAAACTTAAAAGAGTTCAATACTATTGTGTTAAATTGATTTCACTGGCCTGAGTACCAGAGAGAAAAGAACTGAATACAAAGGAACTCTAGAAATTCACATGGGGTTATCATGAGTCTTTTGGCCAACTGCAAATCTGTGCTTATTTAAGGTGATACTCTCCAAGGCCATTCAGTGAGTAACAAGGAGTTGAATAATTATGAGAGCATAGCAAAGCTTAGAGACAGCTGCACCCAGACAATTTAGAGGGAAGAACCTTTGTTTATCTGCCCTGGCACTCCCAAGAGGCTGTACCATAGAAGTAGGACCAATCAAGCCCTATAAAAAGGGTATTTAGGAATATTCTTACACAGATACAAGAAGTGATGAAACAAAGAGAAAGCTATTATCTAAGGAAATTGACTAATTGGTGGAATAAAATTCAACAGTTACAAAACTCAGACATTCAATGATCTAACATCTATAAGGTGCACAAAGGAACTACAGAGTATCCCAACAGGAAAAGAAAAAAAAAAGAAAAAGAAAAAAAAAAAAGCAAAAGTAAGAACATGATCCATATTCAGAAGAAAAATCATCAAATAGAAATAGACCCAGAATTGGCAAAGATGATGTAAGTGCCAGATAAATACTTTAAATTGCATATCAAAATGTGTTTATTCAATGAACACTATGAAAAACAAATAAAAAATATCAAAGAAAGCATTTCAGTGGAAAAATTGAAATTAAAAAACTGAAAAATCCTTTTCTGAAATAAAAAAAAAATGTTGCATGTTAGTCATTCTGAAAGAGATTATTGAGAAATACTAGAAGGTACAAAAAAAGAAAGCAAAAACAGATGAAAATGGATTTAAGAAATGAGAATGTCAGTTACCTGAGAAGAACCACTGAGTTGTATATGATAAATACAATTCTGGGACTAAAATAATCAGAGGCAGGATGATTTATTTGAAGAAATAATGACTGAAAAATTTTCAGTCATTGAGTGAAAAATACAAACTTGCTGAACATTATACACTAGTAAATAAGATATATACAAATACAAGCCTACCTATGGATACGATAATTATTCAAAACCAGTGAAGAAAAAAATCCCCAGATTTGCCACAAGAACAATAACAAGGAAATAATAACAAACCAAACAAATAATTTCTCAATTCACCTTATAAATCATATTAGCCAGGAGAAAATATCAGTTTTATTTATTTATGTTATTATTGTTATTATTATTCTTGGTACTGGGGATCCAACTCACAACCTGGTGCCTGCCAGATAGGCACTTAGGCTGCTGCACTAAATCCCCAGCCCTATTTTTTGAGACAGGGTCTCACTATGTAGTTTGGGTCAGACTTGAACTCACTTTGTAGCCCCAGCTGGTCTAGAACTCACAATGATTCCCCTGCCTCAGCTGGGATTAAAGGTGTGCATCACCATGTCCAGCTGAAAATAACAGTTTTAAAGATCTAGAATAAAAAGATGAAGAAAAGTTTTTTAATGAAAAATTATATATACACTGAAAATATAAACAAAATCACCAGAACAGCATAATGGAAAAAAAAATCTCTAGTAAATTGTTTTGGAAACAATGGATATCAACATGAAAAGAATATTAAACATTAATTCCTACTTCATATCAACGAATAAAAAAAGACAGGTAGCTCATATGACTAAAAAAAAAAAGGTGAAACTTCATGACTTTAAAATATAGTCCTCGCCTCATCAGAAGTAAGCACTTTTACTCAATAAAATTTCCAGGAAAGGAAGAAAATGGCATGTGACAGAGTGGGAAAAAAATATTTGCAAAATGTGTCTGCTAAAGAACTGTTATCCAGGGATAATAAAGATCACCTGAACAACCAATAGGTCTCAGATGAAATAAAAGAAGAAATTATACAGGTTTTACAATTAAACAATAATGTCAAAACAGCATACTGGAATTTATGTGACACAATGAAAGCAGTAGTAAGAGGGAAATTTATAGTGCTGAATTCCCATTTCAGAAAACCAGAGGGAGCTCAAATAACCTAATGCTGAACCTCAAGCTTCTAGGAAAAGCAGAGCAAGTAAAGCAGAAAGCTCACAGGAGGGAGGAAATTATAAAGGACATAACAGGAATTGATGCATTTGAACCTAAGAGAACAGTACTAAGAACTCTTGAATCTGAGAGTTGGTTCTTTGGAAGATTAAATAAAACTGACAAACCCATAGTCAACCTTATCAGAAAAATGAAACAAAATACTCAAATCCATGCAATTAGGAATGAAAAAGGTGAAATCACAACAGATCCTGCAGAAATCCAGAAGATCATTGTTACGACTTGTGCTTAGATGTTCCCCACAAAGCCTCATGTGGTCATTGGTGGGGCTTTTTCAGAGGTGGCTGAGTCTAGAGTGTGTGACTGACTCATGGTGTAATGCTAGGATTAAAAGTGCTAGGATTAAGGGTGGGTTATTACTAAATTAGTTCACAGATTGGTTGGCTACTGCCTCCAATCCTGGTAGCCTGCATACAATTTAAGGGACAGAAAGAGGGTGGTCTTGCCCTCATTTGCTTTGTTATCATCTGCCCACCATGAACTGTCCTCCTCTGCTAACCCACCCTGCCTTGGAGCTGGCTGATTATGGACTGAAATCTTTACAAACTGTGAGCTAATTAAACCTTTCCTTCTTTAACTTTGGGCATCAAGTATTTTATTTCAGTAATGACAGTACAGTAACCAAGACAATGATGAATACCAACTTCGAGAATCTGTATTCTAATAAGACGGAAAACACAGAAGAAAAGGACAGATTCCTAGATACATATGAATTACCAAAGCTGAATCAGGAAGATATAAAAATTCTAAATAGACTGGTATCAGTCAATGAAATTGAAGAAATGATTAAAAAACCTACCAACAAAGAAAACCCCAGGCCCTGATGGATATACTGCTTAATTCTACAAGAAATTTTGAGAAGACATAATGTTGCTACTTCTCAAACTCTTTAATGAAACTGACAGGGAGACAATACTCCCAAAGTCATTCCTGGAAGCAAGCATTACTTGGACACCAAAACCACCAAAGAAGGATTCAACAAAAAAAGACAACTACAGGCTAATCTCCTTAGTGAACATAGATGCAAAACTACTCAATAAGATACTGGTAAACATAATGCAACAAACTAAGAAGATTACACACCACAACCAAGTATGATTCATCTTAGGGATTCAGTGATGGTTCAACATCCACAAATCAAAGAATGTAATATACCATATTAACAGCCAAGGACAAAAACCATATGGTCATCTCAACAGATGTAGAAAAAGCATCTGACAAAATCCAACACCCACTCATGATTAAAAACACTACAGAAAATTGGGATAGATGGTCTTTATCTCAAACTGAGTAAAGCCAACCACAACAAACCAACAGCCAACATCATACTAAATAAACAAAATCTGAACCCTCTCACTCTAAAATCAGGAGCAACACAAGGTTGTTTACTGTCCACACTCTTATTCAATATAGTTCTGGGAAAATTACCCAAAGCAATTAGACAAGAAAAGAAATAAAAAGAATAAGGAAAGGAAATGAAGAAGTTAATTTATCATGATTGGCAGATGACATTATACTTTATATAGAAGACTCCCAAAACTCCACCAAAGAATTTCTAGATTTAATAACCTAATTCAGTAGTGTAGCTGGATACAAAGTCAACACTCAAAAATCAGTAGGATTCCTATACACAAATAACACTGAAAGAGAAATCAAGGAAAACATACTTTTCACAATAGCATCGAAAGCAATCAAATACCTAGCAATCTATCAAATGAAGGAAGTAAAAGACCTTTACATTGAAAACTACAGTACTCTGAAATAGTTGAATGAAGTGGGTATCAGAAAATGGAAAGATATCTCTTGTGCTTGGGTGGGAAGAACCAATATAGTGAAAATGACCATACTTCCAAAATTGTTACTCATATTTAATGGAATCCCCATCAAATTCCAATAACACACCTCACAGAGTTAGAGAAAACAATTCTAAAATTCATTTGGGGACAGAATAGACTTTGAATAGCAAAAACAAAAACATGGCAGGTGATATCAGAATCCTGAGTTGAAATTATACTACAAAGCTACTGTGATAGAAAAGAACAGCATAGTACTGTTAAAAAAAAAAAAAGGAGAATGATACCCCAGAATCATGACACAGATTAACAGACGCAGAAACAACTCCAAACACATTCAGCCACCTACTCTTTGATAAAGGTGCCAAATACCTTTATGAGAAGAAAGATAGGCTTTTTAATAAATGGTGCTGGAAAACCAGATTTAAACATGTTGAAGATTAAAACTAGACCTGAATCTTTCATCATGCACTAAACTAAAATTAATATGGAGCAAAGATCTAAATATTAAAACAGAAACACTAAATCTGCTGGAAGATAGAATGGATAGAATTCTTGAAAACATAGGCATAGGCAAGGACTTTATGAACAAAACCCTGACCACACAGGAAATATCACAAAGAATCAACAACTGGGAAGTTTTTGCACACCAAAAGATATCATCAACAACACACACTGTGGAAAAAAAAATTTACTAGCTGTTCCTCAGGCATAATGTCTAGAATATACAAAGACCTCAAAACAAACAAAAAAATCAGACCTAGGGCCAGAGATTTAGCTCAGGGGCATAAGTGCACTCCTGGCAAGTGCAAATTTGTGAGCTTGATTCCTTGCACAAAAAAAAATCAGACCCCCTCGCCGCCAAAATTTAAAGATTCAATCCAAAAATGGGCATCTGAAACGAACAGATGATTCACAGAAGAAGTAGAAATGACAAAAAGATGAAAACAAAAAGTTCAAAATCACTGGTGATTTGTGAAATGCAAATTAAAACAACACTGAGAATCCATTTCACTCCAGAAAGAATGGTTATTATCAAGAAATTAACTGAAAACAAATGCTGGAGTGGCTGTGGGGAAAAAGCAACCCTTCTCCATTGTTGGTGAAATGTGTAGACTGGTGCAACCACTGCGGAAATTAGTGTGGAGATTCCTTAAAAAACTAGGACTAGTGTTTCCATTCAACTTAGCTATTCCCCTTCTTGGTATCATTCCAAAAAAATCAAAACCGTAACACTACAGCAATATATGCATACCCACATTTATAATGGCACATTTGTAATTTGTAATAGCCAAATCTTGGAAATAGCGTAACTGTCCATGAATTGATGAATGTATAAAGAAAATATGTTTTTTTAATACTCTGCCATAAAAAAGTATAAACTTGAGACACTTCTAGCTAAATGGATGCACTCTGAGACCATACTCTTACATGAAATAAATCAGTCACATATGTTTAAATACCACATTGTTTCTCTGGTGAGGGAAACTGAAAATGCAAAAAAAGACTAAAATGCGTAACAGATATTGGAAATGGGGAGAAAATGTTCAGATAAGAAGAGGAACAGGGAAAGGGAAAAAGAAAGGAAGAAAGGGACAAGAAAAAATGAATAGAAGGAAAGAATGAAAACAAAGCTTTTGTAAATAAGGAGATGAAGGGTTGAAGGGAAGGGAGGGAAATCAGTAAAAAAGAAGCAATGTATAACATCAACAGGAACAAATTCCCTATGATGAATGTCATCATTATGTATAACTAAAATGTTCCAATAAAACATAAATTTTTGAAAAGGTATTCTACTTAAAAAAAAAGAATGCCTAATATTCAATGATGAAAACACAATCTACCTAGTGACACAATGGACAAAATATTTAAACAGTCATATCCCAAGAGAAGACATACAGATGGCCAATATGCATGTGAAAAAGTACTCATTATTCAGTGATCACAGAAAGCACAATAAGTCTACAACAGGGTACCACAATACGCTCACCATGATGGCTAAAACCAAAAATGACTATGTCAAATGGTAAAGATATTCATCTGTTTTGGGCGATGGTGTGCAATAACAGACATTTGTGGACAGATCCAACAATTTCAGTACAACTAAGCTGGTGATTCATCACTAGTTCATCACTATTCACCTCATAGAAGTAAAAGCAAAAGTTCACAAAGACACTTGGAAAAGAGTGTTTACAGAAAGTGTAATTAAAAGTTCTCCAAACTGGAAACAAACCAAATGGTCCGCCACCCAGAAAATAAATAAACAAATTGTCATAATTCTTGTAAGCAATTATTCCTTGGCAAACAAAAGGAGCAAATGACTGATAAAGACAGGAATGGATGAATATCAAGAACATCTGCTCACTCAAAGAACCTTACACACTAGTACATTCTGCATGGGTCCATGCACATATATTTTTAGGAGAGGAAAAATTCTATTCTGAAAAAGGAACTCAAACTATTGTGTTGCCAGTGATAGGGCAAAGAGTAGCAGAGTTTAACTTATCAGAGGAAGGAATAAGAAGGCACGTTCTGTGGTGAAGGTAACATTCTATATCTTGATAAGCTGTTAGGCTATGCAGATATATGCATTTCTCAAAAATTATCACATTGTGCAGCATATTTGAGTTATTCACTTTGTTACTCTACCAAAGTTTTATTACCTAAACCAAAAGTTCTATAAGCGAGTATTAAAAATCAACAATGATCAGATGCTTAAGTATTTAGGCAATGACTTTATTGATGCCTATGACTACTTTCAAAGGTTTCAAAAACATAAGATGGATTGATGGATGGAAAGCAAAATGAATATATATGTGAAAAAGGATAAAAATAGTAACACTTTAAAGTTAGAATGCATGTAGGGTACATGAGTTCTAACTGTATAATTCTTTAAAATCTCCCACGCATTTAAGAACTTCCTTAGTAAAGTGTTGAGATACAAAAATTAAAATGAAATAAGAGACAGTTTCAGAGGATTTATCACCAGCAGATGTGCACCCCACAGAAATTTTACACAGCTCTTGATATTAAAATGTTGTTACCAATGTATAGTGCCAGAAGAAAAAAATGAAAATAAATAAAAAATAATTTTCTTAGTTCTTAACTTCATTAAAAGGTAACTGTTTAAAGCAAAATTGAAAAGAGTATATCATGGTACTTCTTAATATATGCAAAAAAACCCCTGTAAATTCCAGATAGAAATTCCATAAAAATACAAAGCTAAAACAAAATAGGTAAAGCAAAGTAAAAAAAGGTAGAAAAAAGATGAGGTAGAACACTAAGAAACCACCAATTTCTCAGAAAACACAAAAAAGAATAAAAGATAGATTAAAAAACAATAAATAGCAAGATGTAAAAATTAAAGCAAGTAAATAATTACATAAAGATAAATGTATCAAACATTTGGATCAAAAGGCAGACACTGTAAGATTGGATTAAAAACCCAAGATTCAATAAAATATTGTATATGATATATATAAAGAGACTGACGCATAAAACAAAAGGGATAGAAAAATGTACAATGAAAATACTAATTTTAAGAAAGTCAAAATATCTAAATTAATTAGGCATAGAGAATTACAGAAAACAGGCATTTCACAGTTTAAGGGTCAACTCATCAAAAGATAGTGAATCTGAATTTTGTATATCATTAATAACACATTTCCAAAGTACATGAAACAAATACTGGCAGAAGTGAAAATAAGAAAAACCCATCCATGTCATATGTAAAGATTTCAGTCTCTGTCTCTCTCTCTCTCTCTCTCTGTCTCTGTCTCTCTCAATTATTGAATGGCTAAGTAGATTGACAAAAAAAAAAAAACTAGTAAGAAGATAGAACACTTAAGACAACACTGACACTATTTGAATTAGCTGACATTGATGAAACACCATGCTCAATACCTGCAAAATGTTTACATCTTTCTCAAGTACATGTGGAATATTAACTTTAACTGGCAATATGTAAGGAATTAAACAAAACTCTCAATATACTTAAACGCAATGAAATCATATCAACTGTGCCTTTGCTTACACCAGAATCAAATTAAAAGTCAGAAATTAGAACTGAGTGTGTAGCATAACACAAAGTACTTTTGACCTATTCTCTTATTACCCTCTGAGGAATTTGGGCAACTGAGGAAGAGAAAAGCATGGCTTGAACCTGTTTATATATAGTCAGAACCACAGCCGGAACTTGAAGCTCTGTTTGAAGCCCAGATTCATGTTTCTCCTATTCTATCAGTTTTCTCGAATGGTTCTGAAGTCAGAGAAGCCCTCTCCTTGACTTTTTATGACCACAGCTATATTTTAATTACCTAGACATAACAGCATTGTGCAGTATCACATTTTATCAGGAGTGAATATAAATTGTAAAATTAAAATAAAATTTCATACCTAGTTTAATGAAGAGATCAAGAAAATAAGTACATATGTATAAATTAAGTAGCATACTTCTAAATAATCATGGGTCAACAAGAAATGAAAAAAAATGATGGTAGCATGGCTCATGATAATGAAAACACATTTCTTTAATTTTTAAAGTAAACCTTTGAGAGAAATTCATAGCTCTGAATACTTATAGTGGAAAAGAAGAATTCCTTAAACTCAGTAATATTAACTTTCACTTTATGATGGGAGAAGCAAATTAAATGCAAAATAAGCAAAAAGAAAATAAAAGTAAGAGTAAAACAAATGAAACACAATATATCTTACCAATAGAAAAAACAAAGGTATGTTCACTGAAAAAAGTAAAATTTTGACTACAAATAATAAAGAACAGAAAATGCAAATGCAAATTATGAATAGCAGGAATGACAGTGAAATCTTACTGAAAATTCTGCAAGCGTAAAATGATAATAATAAATGAGATAACAAGAAAGGCATGCTAATATTTTGAATACTTAGATAAATTTTTAAAAATTTCTTCAAAGAAAAATTCCCAAAATTTCCACAAGAAGAGACAGAAGAGTGGAATAACATCTAAAGAAACTGAACTTATAATTCAAAGCTTTCTTTTAAAGAGAACCCCAGGCTCAGGTAGTTAATAGGTAATTTAAAAAAAAATTGATCCAAAAACAGTAACAATTTTACACAAAGGTATTCAGAAGAGGGGCATAGTTATCCAACTCATCATGAATCATTAGTTACATTACTGTAAGAAATAAAAATTAAGTCAATGTCTTAAATGAACACTGATATGTACAAAAATTTTAACATAAGCACAAATCTTTGAGAAAACATTAGCAAATCAAGTCAGAAGTTATATTAAAAAGACAAGACATGCTGATGTGGAGGTTTATTCCAAGAATGCCAAACTGGATGAACTTTTCAAAATCAAGCACTGTAAATTATCACACTGACAGATTAGAAAGAGCAAAACAAACTCACATGAATCACTCAATAGTTGGAGATAATTCAACAAAATCCAACACCCTTATTAAAATATTTTATTTTAGAAAATAAAACAGAAGCTTAATCCCTCACGCAGATAGAGCTATTTAATAAAATGATGTAGTGTGCATGCTTTTCTTCAAATTGGGGATAATGCAAAGATGAATCACTTTCATAATGCCTACTGATCACTGAACTGGAGGCCCAAAAGAAGCAGACAGTAAAAGTAATCAAAGGTTTAAACTCAAAAAGGAAATTTAAAATCTATTTCTTTAGGGGTAAGATGATCAAGTGTACAGAAAATCCTAAGTGACCAAAACATTAAAACAAACAAAAAACTCTACCATTTAGGTAATCAACCTAGAAGGTCAAAAGATCAAGATCAATGCATAAAAATCAAATAAATTGCTCTTGTATGGTTTAACAAGAAATCATTTGAAACTGAAATTTTAAAAAGGACTACTAAAATAGCATCAAAATCCCAAAATGTTTCAGGATAAATTTAACAATATGTGTGCAAGACTTGTACCCTCAAATCTGAGAGAGAGAGAGAGAGAGAGAGAGAGAGAGAGAGAAAGAGAGAGAGAGAGAGAGAGAGAGAGAGAGAGAGAGAGAGAGAGGGAAAACTATTGCTTAAAAAATTAAAAAGAAACAAATCAATGGAGAAATATATCATGTTCATGGACTGGAAAGCAGTATTTTTAAGATTTCAATTCTCCCTAAATTGATTTGCATTTTAGTAAAGTCTGAATCAAAACCCTAGAATATGTATCAATCAACAAGCTGTAAAAGTAAGTGTTTCCTAAAACAGTCAAATCAATCTATGTGGAGAAAAGCAGGCGGATGTATAGTGTCTGATTTCATGAGTTACTTGGCAGCTATGCCACCTAAGATAGAATGACACTGGATGAATGATTCACAGGACACAAAGCAGAACACAGAGACAGACACAACTTCAGGGTCTGTTGATTTTTTTGGACAAGTTTTCAGAATAATTCAACAAAAAGGAAATGATTTTTCAATATGATTTTGAAACAACTGACAACTTATATGGGAAAACAAAAACAAGACAAAATTCTTTGTATATCATATGAATATTGTGAAAGGGATCATAGGAAAATATACTAATCTTCCAGAAGAAACTTCAAGATATTTCTAACGTAATGTGCACAAAACTGCTAAAGCAGGATTTAGAAAACAACTAAATAAAAAAAAATGATAAATTAACTACAGAATTTTTTAACAAAGTGTTTATCAAAACATGAATTTACAAACTGGATAAAATATGTAAAATTATATATTTGACAAAGATTTGCATTCAAAATGTGTGTGGCCAGTTACCAATTAAATTAAAAACAAATGACCCAATAACAAAATAGGCTAAAGATTTCATGAATGCTTTACAAAAAGGATAATTAATTGATGACTGATAAGTTTATGAGAAAGTGCTCAGTATCATTAGTGTCTGAGAAATGCAAATTAAAAGTAGTGTGATAGCACTACTCATCTATTAGTACTGCTAAAATTTTAACATTTGATAACTCCAGAATGTGTTGAGGAAACATAGCATTTGAAATGTGTTTACATTCCAAGAGGCAAAGTAAAAGGGTACGACCTCTTTGAAAGTAGATTTGGCCAGGGATATAGCTCAGAGGCACAAGAGCTTGCCTGGCAAGTGCTAGGTCCTGAGTTTGATTCCCAGTTAAAAAACAAAAACAGAACAAAACAAAACAAAAACTCTGAAAGTAGGTTTGGGGTTTGGCAGATTCTCATAAAGTTAAACATACACCGTCCCTAAATCCTTCTCACTGTCATATTATAAAACAACTGCACATTTAATATGCTTACAATAACTTCCTCTTCTTTCATGTTTGCTTCAGCTGACTAGATGAAATCATGCTGTCAATAAAGTTTATTTAGTAAATTTCTCTTATTCTGCATCCTAGTCTCTTTCCCCTTCATTTTCGACGAAGTACTGAGAATGCTGTGTGAATGAATTCAGGGAAGGACTAATATAAGAAAAGAAGGAACATGAGCTCAGATAGCCCCGCTGAATTTCAGCATTAGCAGGCCCAGATCAGAAGCTAAGGAAACAAAGCCACAACCCCTCTGGTACCACTGGACCGAAAGCACGATTCGTCTGATCTCTGCGTCCACACCTCCCTTCATGTCCCTAACGCTGTCCACACTACACTTGGAGTCGGGGGATCTGTTGCAGAGTAGCTGCTCAAGCGGCTCTGGGCAGACTTCTGCTTCACTACTACATAAAATATTTCACTTGGTTGTTTGGATTTTTTTTAAAATTTTGACAATGCATTAATAATTTATGTCACTTTTCCATAATTGCTTCCCAGAATACATGCCTCAGAAGAAGTGTCCCACACAATGTTGCATCCTTAAGAAATCTCAAATGAAATATATTTGAAATATTCCTCTATCATAAACCCCATGGATATTCATATCAAATGCTAGCTAACATATGAAACACCCTAAGGGTTCCTGGGATAAGAAATCTGATTGATTTTGTTAAACCTAGAGTACAATGACGTGCATGTGATTATAAAAGCCTCTGTCAAATAACACTTATGAAAACCCTTTGGAAATCATCATGGTAGGTAACATTCATTGAATATTTAGTATATATTATGATACATAATATCATAAATAAAATTTAAAGTGACCTGATGGGGTATTGATATTATTTTGCTCACTTTAATTATCAAGAAATTGGTGCTCAGAGAGATTGGGTGACTACCCAGATCACAGAGTTAGGACACACAGCAACAAGAATTTCAATAGGCTATCTGACCTCTGAAGTACAGCAGATGCGGCACAGGCCCTAAGCATTTTCAGTGGAGTTCCCAGGAACTGACACTGGAAAGCTGCTATGACCAAGGACATCAGAGGTTATGGAGGAGCAGGAACAATGACTTATTCTGATCAAACCAGCCAACGCTTCTTAAGAGGCATACACACTTTCGGCCTTGCTCATTTCTTTCTCATTTGTCATAAATCGTTCAGATGTGTCCTGCTAGTTCATCAGTTCATAAAAAAAGATTCAGGCCCAGTGTAAAATGTAACAATTATAAACCAGTTTACTTCCACTTCCGATATAAATATTTTAAGCTCTGTCAAATTCTAGGATCCAGGATGATTCTGAATGACCTGACTGAAAGTGTGATGACACCGTACTTTTTTTTTTCCCCAGAAAATGGAAAAAACTCTGGAACAGATGGATTGACTGGGATTCTGTTTTAGGGAAGAAACCCAAAGAGATCTTTAGACAGTTTGTTTCAGAGCAAGAGCTCACACAAGAAGGCTTCACAAATTTTATTTATTATACAAAAATATAGTCATATTAACATAGGAATCATTTTTACAACATTTAAAATCATAATTAATTTTCATTTTAGCAATTATAGTCAGTGGTACATTATAAAACTACTTAAATGTTGATAAAGGGTGCCTTAAGTGATGATTTAAAAAATTATATATTTTTGAGAACTAGCATTCTATACCTTATTTAACTACTTTTATGCAATTGGATGGTTGTTATTTGTATTTCATTATTATAGATAATTTCTGAAGGATATCAATGGGTACATAATTACCCATTATTCAGGAAATTTATGTAAGAATTAGGTCAGATTATGATTATTTTTATGACTTTTGAATCTCTGCCATTAATGATTTTTAAAAGTGTCTTCATGCTTTACAAACAACAGATGACTATCAGTTTAACTATATCCTTGGTTGCTTTGAGTATTTTCATTTTTCATGACTGCATAGCTATAAAATTATGCTTCATTATTATGATCATATGAATTTATTTTAGCAACATTTGGGCACTAAAGTACTAACATGATTAGAAATATTTTGAGGGGCCGGGGCTACAGCTCAGTAGTCCTTGCCAGACATGCGAGAAGCCCTGAGTTCAATCCCCAAGACAGCCAAAAAATAAAGTATGCTTAGGAGTAGTGTTTATCTTCATGTGGATGGAAACCTTCTTTCACGAATTTTCAGTCAGTTTTGCTTCATTACTTAGTGTCAGATGCTGTGCTAGGTGCAGGAGCTCTCTCGTCCTCAATCTCTCCTCTCCTACTCACCACTACGTTAGTCATAGTTGGAGTTCACAGATTTGTCCTCTGAGAGCATCCATTACCTTTCTGTTTCACCAAGGCCGCTCTGTCAACCTCTCCTTTGGCATTTCTAGCATGACAAACATAGTTGCGCCTGAGATCCTCAGGGGTAACTTTCTTGATGCTCAAAACCTGAGTTCTGGTTTCATCTTCTGTCTTAGAATAACTTGCACTAGAGAGAGGAGAAAGAAAAATCAAAGCATTTGTGAGATCAAGGGCAACACACCATGTGTGAATCAGACAAGGAAGCAGCCAGAGACCCCCGACAGGAGGGCAGGCAGAATATCTATAGACAGTGTTGCCCGGGACACATGTTTATGAAAGGGAACAACCAGATACTGATACTACGGTTCACCATCTGTACCTGACGCCATCTAAATGTCTACTGTGAATCCCAATATTGGTTTCTTACTACTGCTCTCTCCTCAAAGCGAAATGTCTCTTTTGCTCAAGCTTCTGATGCACGATGTGGTATTCTTTTAGTGATTAGACCCCTTAGATTTTATTGCAGGTTTTCCAATTTACTTCTATATACGTTGGGCGAGGTAACTAATGTTTCCATGTCTTGCATTTTGTAAAACAGGAAAGTAGTAATGGTTGCACAGTGCGCTGCAGGTATTAATTTACCAACGAATGCTGAGGACTGAATATGTGTATGGATATGTAGAAGAACAAAGCTCAATAAATGTTGATGTAGGGTATCATTATTATCTCACAGTAACAGCCGTTGCACTTCAGTGATTCTGGAGGCTTGGATGCTGAACACAGAATATTTTGGTCATGGTTAAATCCTAACACTGTAAAGAAAAGTAATGGCTCAGAGCAGAAAAAGACTGTGAAAATAAATATATCCAAACTCAGTGAGGGAAAGATCTAGTGCTTTGTATCTAAAACTTGATTTAAGATCCCTTTGACCTGGTTTATGCCTGACTGCCATCCAGGTTTCCTGTTGGATTAGGTTTACTTTATACCAGTCCTACAAATCTGGTTAAGGGTGCTGATTTGCTTAGCCTAAGCTTCACTCTCCTGCTCTGACAGACAATGAGACACATCTCAATCACAGTAACCAGTAGGGTGGTTTCATTTTTATTCATTATCTCTATGAAGATGGGGAATGCAATGATGATTACTAAAATGATCAGTAACTCTTCCTTGGAGACTCCAGCCAAAAGTTTCATGAATTCCTTTTTGCAAAAAGTAATTCAAGTTTGCAAAGGTTATGTCTTTTTACATGTTTTGCTTCTCCAACCTCTAAGCCTTTCCATGTGATGTTTCCCATACCAGGAAGTCTTTCCATTTCTTTTTTCCAGGTAACTTCTACCCAAATCCTTATTTTGGTAATACATCCTAAAACTGACTAAATCTAAAACTGACTAAATCCCTTCTTAAATCTTCTTATGCTGTCCAATCTTTCCAAGTCACTCTATTTATCACATTATACAGCAGTGTTTACTCTACCATTGTTATTCTTATAAAGCCTACCTGGTAAGGAACTAAGTATCCAATACACAGTAACCATTGTATAATTGATGCACAAAGTCTGTACATATTATTAAGAAAAAAAAGACAGGTTTTGAATTCTATCTATACATAGGTGATAAAGTTTAAGATTTTAGAATTCCTTTGTCATTTAATTGATTACCTACTGATTTTGTTAATAGTTGCAGTGCTCTAATTGCTCTTTGGTAATGGTGCAGTTCATTTTCAGAGAAATAGTATGCCTTTAAAAACTTATAGTTCCCTTTTAAAAGTTCAGGTTTATTTAAGAATAAAATACCCCACTTGTTATTTCACAAGTGAGTACCATTACTCAACCATTTGAAAAATAAAATTTTAAAAACATAAAGGTATTCAGTCAGCATTTAAAAAATGATTATGCTTTGAAGGATGAACAAAATAGGCAATGTATGCTCACTGCAATGTGATAATTAAACAGTTTTCTGCAACACACAAATATAGGCATAGATCCCAGGATTGTGACAAAAACTAAAAACTACTTTCATATATTTGCAACCCTACATTGTAACCTTTTCATTCACGTAGGATAACCATTCCACCTACTTCCAAGTGAGTATCATAAATGTGTGAATTTTGCTAGGTTTAAGACAATAGCAGGCAAAGGGAAAATTATGGTGGAGATGGCAAACACCAGGACATTTGGAGTCAATTCTTTAACAGACATTAGGTGACATATGGCTCTTGGATAACTGCAGGTGCACTAGCTATGGCTCAGGAAGACAGTTATTAAAGACCTGAAAATCTTCACAGTTTTGTGAATGATAGGTAAAAATGAAAAATATTTATTTTCATTGATTAGTATATGTCAAACAGCCTTAGACTGAGGGACAAAGGTTAGTCGCTTCCTTACGGCCCACTATGATACCTTTCACTAATGGTTATATCAACAGTGATGTCATCAGGCTTTTTTCCATCAATGGTCCACCAAACCTCATTGTGAGAGTCCTTAATAAAGCTAAAATAAACTTTACAGGGGATGAGTAGCTCCTCTCCTAAAACAAAAACAAAGACAAATTAGCAGATGAAGTTAACCCATTAGTTTTTAGCTTTCACATGGCTAGTTATGTTGATCTAATTCTCTGATGGACTACTACAAGTAATATCCCATCCCCAAACCAACCAAACAAAAAGACAAAACAAGAAAAGAAGGTCAATAACTCTATGTAAAATTACTAGAATGATCATTTTAATATAATCTAAATATGCTCCAAAAAGGCAGTGTGTGTTCAAAAAGACTCTGACTATATCCTTTTTAGTGCTAAACCTCCATGGACTGCTCCTCTAATTCTTTCCTAAGCAAAAGGTGACAAGAAGATTCTCCAGATCTTTGATTCTTTCCAAAGAAGTTATCATTGCTGAGAGAGCTGGCCAAGGAGGCCTTGTCTTGAAATGCTCATGCTGGTCAGTAAACTTAGAGACCATTTAAAAATAGAAATTCTAAGCTATCTTTAGATTCTTTCTGAGAGGCATATCCTGAGAGGGAGGATAGGGAGAGACAGGGAGAGAAAGAATGAGAGAAGGAGGGAGGGAGAGAGACAGGAGAAGCAGCAATACACTCACCAAAAACCCTCTGCTCAATATTTACATCTTTCAAAATTCTTGTTTAATCTTAATAAAACATTATGAAAATTTTTTTAAGCAAAAGCTGTAGCTCACAAATGTTAAAGGGCATGTCTAGGACAAATTGTTAATCAATAGTAGGCCAGAAGTCGGGACTAGATCTCTCATCTCAGCTTGCCTAGAACAATTCTGTTTTATTCATGCTTTCCTGACTATCTATCAATATTGAAAGCTTTCATTCTCCAGAAGTGTGTAGCTTTAGATGATAAATTATGTTGTTACTTTAATTAGAACTTAGCTTTATCTGACTGAGTGGTCATATTCTACTCCCCATCCTATTGCATGGCTTTTAGGTTTTTTCGATTCAGTTTTCCCTATCAATATTTCACTGAAGAAGACACAGTGAAGATGAATTCAGGAATGTTTTTATAAGCAAGATTAACAGTTAACCCTGCCAGTGAGTATGTTCCATTCCTATAGAATGCCACAGCTAATTCTAATAAGTTCAGGGGATTTGAGGTTAGCAGATGAGTAATGTGTTCTCTCTCTTTCTCTCTCTCTCTCTTTCTCTCTCTCTCTAAACTAAGGCAAACTCATTTTAGTGTTTTCCATTTTTGGTGGTGCTGTTCTCTACTTTTACTGATCATTGATTCTATCTTCTTCAGTGTACTTTAAACAAATGCTCTTTTATATCATTCATTGTGTCTGGATGGAATTTATCATAAAGGATACAATGAAGGAAATGCCAAAATGTTCTATTATTTTCTATTCACTTAACTGTGTGAGGCTCTGTGTCAGAAGAACATAATTATTTTTCACTGGTCAGTTACAAATGATATTTATCTAGATTGAAAAACTATAAAAAGGAATAGGAGACTGAGGAAGCTACAGTAAACATTCGACAGTGTTCTGCGTGCAGGTGTAATAGCTGTATCGATTTTTCCCTCTGATAGTCACAGTCCGGTCTCCAAGATCCACCCTCTGCCTTTTGTTAGTGGCAAAGAAGCTTAAAGGATGTGTCATGCTCATGTCTCTGCAAAGCACAGCATTGTGCAAACTCAAGTCTGCATCAAGCAGAAATCGCTGATCAGTAGAGGAAGACTCCTAGTAGGAGAAGAAGGCACAGAAGCTGAGAGAGAGGCAGGGAATCCCTGAGTTGACTGCCCATGTAATTCCCAAGTAGCTCATCCCTAGAGCCGCCTCGGTTTCTGCCAACAGTTTTGCAATTCAAACTCATGAATTTCTTTATAACAGCTCCTTGTTGTCTTTTGCTAACTTTAATGGCCTTTGAAGTCTTGTAATTAAGAGAATCTAACTGAAATTCAGTCACACAGCTATAATTACCCGGTTCTTTCTCATAGATCACATTATCATTGGGGGAATAAATCTTGGGGGGCGATGCATCTTTTGGAGAGCCTGTGATACAAAAAATAAAAAGAGAGAGAGAGATGATGTTAAATCATATGGCCTTATTAATCTTCCATGAAGTTGTGTCCAACTTCCTGGTAGTTTTTCAATTCCTGAGATGATCCATAGTTTTATATATATAACACTTTACTGTAATTCATTCAATCAAAGCAAGCAACTAAGTGTAACATCCTAGAAAGTATATATTTATTCTCTATTACTGGCTCTTGATACAGAGCTAATTCTTTTTCATTTCCTGAGTGTTATGGTGAATACGAGTACCTTTGCCTTAGCTTTTCGCTATTTGGTATTAGCTCCCAGTTTGGGTCCTAAAACTTCTAAGACCCTTGGACCCACTGGAGTGATGAGTGTCTTTCTGTTTGCTAATCAGATAATTGGTGGTCACTGGTTCCTCAACAGCTCCACAGTGAGGGCTGGAAGCAGGAAAGACAAGCAAGGTATGATATAAAGGTCTGGTACTTTTAGTCCAAACCTCAACCTCCAGGGCTAGAAATTGAATGGCAAATGGTCAGTGATTTAATGAACCATGTCTATAAAACAGAACCTCCATAATTTTAAGCAGTGAGGTTTGGAGAGCAACCCACATCCACACATGAAACCAGAAAGTGGGTGGCACACCCCAACACCACAGAGACAGAAGCGCTTTCACTCAGGATACTTTTTAGACCTCACCCTATGTACATCTTCACCTGGGTGTTCATTTGAATCCTTTATAGTATCCCTTACAAAAAACTAGTAAATGTAAATAAAATGACTTCCTGAGTTTTATGAGGCACTACAGAAAAAAAATAACAGAATTTAAGAAGGAAGTTGTATCAATTCATAAACACATGGGACATAAATATGGGTAACCTGGGGACCCACTGCTTGCAACTTGCATCTGAAGGGGAGAAGTAGGGCAGTCCTGTGGGACTGAGCCCTTAAAACTGTGGGATCTGTGCTAACTCCAAGCAATCAGTATCAAACTGATTTAAATTGTAGGAAACACAGATGGCATCCGCAGAGAACTGCAGGATCACTTGGTGTGGAAAACTCACATGTTTGGTGACAAGTATTGTGAGCACAGCAAGACAAGTTTTTTCTTTATAAAGGCACTAAAAAAGCACACTGAGTTCCGCCCGTGACTCAGTATAGATTGTTTAACTCAGGTCCTTCACTTCCAAAGCTTTATGAGACAGACTTCTCATTTATGTCAAACACAGTACAACTAATAGCTTCAATGTTTCAATTATTTCTTTTCTAAATATTTCCTTTTGGATACCAAATTATTACACATTAGATACAAATTAGTATTATGTTAATGGAAATTTTCAATTTATAATTCATGATTATTAGTTATTATTTAAATATTTAGCTACAAAATCCTCAGACTGTCCAGTATGGGACCTAGTTGAATGTTTTAAGTAAATGCATACATAAAAGGAAATTTTATAGTAACAGACATCTACCCAATTGATGTTAACAGTCCATTCATGGAATTACTGCTCTTTATAATAACCTGTATCCCTAAATTGAAAAAAAAAACCTTTTATGAACTTTTTGGGGTTTAAAAGATTTAGTGAGCAGGTTTTAATCATGACTTGGCTATATATTAACTATATGAACCTGAGATTTTATTTAAAAGCAAATTTTCCCTAACTCTAAGATGAGAATAAAAACCCACCTCATAGAATAGTATGAGGAATAAATTAAGTAATACATATTAATGCACCCAATAGTGATATGCAGTAAGTATTGAATGCTTTGCAGATTTATAAAAGTTAACTTGTGTTGTTTGAAAGTTAGGCTAAAAAAAAAGAAAGAAAGAAAAAAAACCTTATCATATCTTGGGCTGTATCTATCAACCTGTATACTTATAATACACCTGTTCTCAAATTTATAAAAATAGATACATTCAAGTGCGTACATTACAAACAACTACTAAGACAAATACAAGCTGAATTAGTTCATGACTTCTAAAATCCATTCATGTTAGACTCATTCATGTAGTATTTTTATTCTCCTGAATTAATCCCTGCCCCAGTATTACTCAAAAAGGAAGCAAAGAGAAATTACAAATTTACTTGATCTGAATTTTATTTGTACTACGTTAAAACCTTTTTGTTTTTTATTCTTTTATTTTTATTTTTTTGCAATTTACACTGAACCTGGTGTCCAGCTAGTAGAAAAATCCCTGAACAGACAGCAAGGATTTAAAGTGACTTGTTCCACTAACTCACGGAGTGTCTCTAAACAAGTGACTTCCTGTTTCTGGGACTCAACATTTCCATTTAGTCAAACACGAGTATGGAAAAATATTACTCACATATGTTATCTTAAAATGGGCAGGCACAGTGGAATGTATGGCTTGCCCCTAAAAGCCACATATTCTGACATCATTTCTCTCAATATCTGGATTTGACGGGAGTTCCAACTTTGCTGAGAGACTCTCTCTTCCGTTTCCCTGTTTTTTCACTCAGTTGCCTCAGTGCAAAACCATACTTGAGAACCACTAGCAAATATCACCAGCAACAGCAACAGTAGTTGTAGTACGTAGAATGACACAGTGTACTTAACTCAGTCAAGTAAAACACTTTTTTGACAATAATATTAATACCACTCATTCAGCCTCCACTGCTTACCTGGAACTCTATTAGTATATATGTGTATAGCTTCTAACACTCTCAATTATTAGGTAATCTAAGTTCCAGACTACACATAAGGTGACTTGGAGAACTTGATCAGTCACAACAGAAGTGATATAATCTGAACTCCGATCTGCCTGGTAGACTTTTCATCCCCCATATGCCTTATTTCGTTCATTCACATACTTGTTCAGTCAACTAATAGTTGGTGAATGCTTTCTTTGTACAAGGAATTGCTGAAGACTGTGAGGATAGTGCCATGAACAAAAACATGTCCCTTTCTATAGAGCTTACAGACTGAGTGTAATAAATTATTAAGAGCCAGACTAACATTAACTGTATTTTTTGTTGTGTGTCCTTAATACAGGTCATGCTTACCTACTACCTTCACAGTCACACTCCGCGTGAGGTGAAAGATGCGTCCATTTTCTGGATATGCAACAACACACGTGTAATTTCCATTATTTGAAGTCAAGGGAATGAAAAAGCTCAAGTTCATGCCATCAGGCAGTACATTATGAAAATTCTTTATTAAATAACAACCCTAGAAGAAGAAAAGACGTTTATTCCTTAGCTACACTCATCACAAATACACAAACACATCTACTCTGGCATCTAATTCTTCACAGAACAACATCAAAATAATCTGTTCTGCACCTTCTACAAAACTATTTTGGTCAAATATCTGGACAACATTTCTGCAAAATGGAATAAATGTCATTAACTTTTCTACAAGAGGGAAATTAAAATGCTAAGCTAAGTTGTGACTTAAAAGCAGAGGCTTCCTGCCTCAGGATCCAGGATTCAAGTTATCAGGACCCAGTGTTGATTGTGAAGCAAGGTTTTGGTTTTGAAATGATGACAAAGAAATCTTGAGCAACTGCAAACTCTGCTTTAGCAAACAACTGTTTTCCATTTTTCTGCAGCTATCACTGATTTTATTAATTCAGGATCCTGATCACTCTGTCAGATTCACCTGACTCTGATTTAGATGTCATTTACCATTCTCATTTTCTTCTATTTTACCTTAATTTTACAAGCGAGTAGCATAACCTCCAGAATTTAAATATTAAAACTTTTTATGAGCCTTATCAAGATCAAAGAGTGTATTTCTGCTTTTCATACATTCCTACAACTCAGCTGATGTTAAAAATTTCAAAACTGTACTATCTCCAACAAAGTAATCGGAGTCTTGTTTTGGATCTCTCAGTCTTGCCAAATGGCTATATATACATATATTTTATTTTAGTGAAAAATTCAATCTCTCACTCATGACAAAAACATGTTGAATATTTTCTTTTCATAAAACATTTTGTTTGGGGTCTGGGGATACAGCTCAGAGGCATAAGTGCCTCCCTGGCAAGCACAAGGTCCTGAATTCTATTCCCAGTACTTCCCCCCAAAAAGGGAAAAAAAAAAGCCACTTTGCTTAAATAGCAAAATGAAAGACAGATGATAGGAAACAGGGAGACAGACTGGCAGGAGATGTGGGGGAAGGGAAAAAGAGAGTGGGGGAGGGAAAAGAGAAGTAAAAAAGGATCAAGATTCATATGTATATACACTAATTCCTATGATGAATATATTTATTCTGTATCACCTATAATAATAAAAATGCCTTTGTTTTGCTTTTAAACATCATTAATTCATGAATGACAAAAAAAGACTAATTTACCTCTGAGGTCCTTTACATCTTTAAAATTCTTATCTATTAATGATTTGTAGGTTCCATTTCCTATATTCATATGTGTAACTTTAATTCTGGTACATTTAAGATTTTCTTCAATTCCTGGAGCACGTATTTTGAAATATGACAGTTACCATAAGAGGCACATTTTGCAATTCTTTCTCACAAGAAATACATCTTTTGAGAACAGCACTGAACCTTGGCTGCGTGGAGCGGAGCTGATGTAAGCTCGGGTATGAGATTTCCTCAATGCAATTTCTCCTGTTTGGACAAGCAGTGCTTCTGGACACTTGTCACATCAGCGGAAGATTTCAATACCCTCAGGTTATCGCAAAGAATGAAGTCACGAAGCCCTACACTTTTATAACGAATTTATGCCAGACTGGGTTTAAATTGAGTACAGAATTTCTATAGAGCTCTATTTGATTTTTGTGGCACCTTTCATTTGAACAGTCCAAAGATATTTTTCCCTTCATTTGTTAGTTTAGCTGTTCTTAAATCCCTATGAAGTAGACAGATCAGAATATGTTCTGGTTTTACAGAAAGGAAAAAAAAAAGAAAGAAAGAAAAAGAAAAGAAAAGAAAGAAAAAAAGAACCACAGAAGACAGAGATATTCTAGATAGCAAATTACAGAGCTGTAACTCAGTTTTCCAGACAGCTGAATAAAGATCTTCTACTGGCTTAACTAACAGTGAGCCCTGCCCCTCAGCCATGAGCTAGATGACTCTGTGCAAATTCTATTAAGATATACAATTACCATGCATTCTGTTATCTCAACCCATTCTTGCTTTTATCTCCATTTTATAGATGTAGAAACAAAGATCTATAACATGTAAGTGGCAGTCAATGTTAACACAGTAGGTAGTATCAAAACTGAAATTTGGATCTAGGTCTATTTGTTTCCATTGTGAACCTAAATCTCTGTGTCGAAGCATTTGCTTTTAATTCTACCTGTTATTCTCCCGCATCCTATGCAGCAGCCCTGCACCTAAGCCAACCCTGACGCCAGCTCCAGCACTAATCGTCTGCTGGGACAGTGTCCTATAAATCACACTGATTCCTGCAATTAGTGGGAAACTGGAAAAGCATACTTTTCAAGATTAGAAGTCAGTTATTATTACTGAACTCGTCAATGGCACTTTTTATGAATGTGTTGAAAGGAATCCATTATGCCTATCACATTTTGGGAACTGAAACAAAGGTATTACTTTACAATCTAATTATTTATATGCGTCAAGCAGTCAGTAACAGGGGCGCTTATAAACTTTGAGTTTTAGCCTGTGCTGTTTCATTAGCTTTCAAACTTCCTTATAAGCAGTTCAATCTCTAGACCCTTCAGCACATGACTCTAAGACATCGTTAAATGTAATAAAGAAATGCTAAAAATTAAATTTTGTGCATCTTATAATGACTTCAGAACCATTTGTCTGGAATCCATAAAAAAATGGAAATGAATAAAGATTTGGACACTCCAGTAGAAAACATTTCCAAAAATAAGAGATAAGCTAATAGTAAGTGGACTTTTACAAAGAAACAAACACTAGTCTGTCACTAAGACAAACAGTCCTCATAGGTGACCCAGGACTTTCTCACTCTGAATTCAAAATAGAGAAGTTAAATAGAAGAACAACTTTTCAACCACCAAGTTGTTGTTGTGACAACCAACCCCAACATGTACGTAAAAAGCTGCACAAGAAGTGGCTTTGAAATCCTTGAGCGGAAGGAAATAAAGCGTGTGGAGAGACGAAGGTTGTTGGTAGGGGAATGCCATGCAGAAACAAAGGATAAGTGTTTTCCTTCAGCGAACCTATAACATGAAAGAAACTCTACAAAGGCAAAAAAATGCAAAGCACAAGACTCCTAATCTATAGATATTTAGCTTAATAAAAGATCGTCACAAATAAAATAGAAGGCTTATAGAGGCGGGAGAGTGTGTGAAGAAAATCCAACAGTATACATCCAGAAAAACTTGGTGAAGAAGGAAAACCTGGGCTGGATCTTAAAGCATAAGTACAACATGCATACTGGGGAGAAGGAAAAGCATTAGAGAGAAACACTTCAGGCACAGGGAAGAGTATGAGGAACCCACCGGCACTCTCTAGTATTTCCTGCTTCTTCTTAGACTTAAATCACTTCACTGCAATGTTGTGTTTCATGTAAACCTCTTCCTCTAAAAAATTATCTGCTGTATGGCCCACTAGGAGGAGCATAAGTGCTGTGTCTGCACAATCAGCAATCTGCCCCAAAGTTTGACACAAGGCGCTCTACACATTTCTGTTCCATGATCAAAACTATGTATGAAAGAAGCAAAGGCACAAGATATGGAATAGAGGGCTCATGGTGTAAGGAGTGGGCGATGCATACACAGATCATGAAACACAGAGTGGTGGAATTTAGAATGGATAGGAAAAGAGAATAAAGATACAAAGAGTTTTAACTAACACAAGTTCTGGTGAGTCTGGAATAGCTGCTAAAGTTTTTGCATCCAAGATTATATGGATATAAAAGACATTCTACTTTGTCATGAAGTCTCAGAAGAGTTACATAACTCAGTCACATCCAATAAACAGAACTAAGTCTTTCAATACTTATAAATATTGGCAAAGTCCTTCTAATGTGCCAGGCACTGTTAGGAGCTGTGCACATAACAACCCAGTAAGAACAGAAATGGCACTTGTCCTTGTGAAGTTTTACACTCTAGTCTACTTCATTCAATTATTTAATCAATTCCTAAGTGAAATATATATTGGCTCAGTTTTGCACTGTGTGCTTGGTATTCAAGGAACAGAAAGGGAGAGAGAGCACACTATCTGGCACAGAAGACAAATACAATCGCTACATGAACAGAGATGAGATGTGAATTAAATTCTATCGAAGTACAGAATGGGTGATTGATTTGACCTAATTTAGCCTGCAGGCTTAATGGATATTTATTTGAAGTTGGTTTTAAGTTTAAATGGTGAATTTTGAGTCCCTAAAAGCCCTAAAAGTGAATGTAAAATGTTGTGTGTTTAAGCGCGTATGAGTAACTCTGAAAGAAAATTTGACACACACTGTCTTCATTTGAGAGGTCAGAAATCAAATCGCTGTATAGAGTATGGGGAAATGGGTGAGAACAAGAAAGAATCTAAGTTGTTAAACCAAATGAAGGCAAGCATTTAAAAGAACAAAGTCTATTACACAAACCTTAGAGTAACTGCCCAACAGTACACACTATGCCAGCAAGGAAGCCTGGCTTGATACTTTATCAGAAATGTTCCTTCCTGATGGCATTTTGTTAGAGGAAAGAAAAACAAAAAAAACTAAAGGTGTTGCTATTTTCTGAGATTCACATATCTAATATCTGACCAAATCTGGTTAATCTCACAGTAAAAGTTACAAGTAGGGGTCATATGCCAATTTTAAACATCACAATGGGTACCAGGACAATCAGTTTTTGGTAAGCTGATACCAGTATGACATCAACTCTGCTGAGTGGCAGTTGCGAGGCTTTCAGCAGTTGTCATAAGTATAAAAACCCAGTAAAGTCATTTTTTTTTTCTGATCCTGGGGGAAAAGGAGAAATTGTTTTAGCTTTTATGACTGTTTCTGTAAAACAGAATTTCAAATATCTCACCATATCAATGCGATAGAGAATTAATCCAGAAATATGAAAGTTCAAATAGCTTGTCATATTTTAAAACCCAGGTCTCCAACTAAATCTAATAATAAAAGTAATAAAAACAAAAGCAATAACATGATCACAATTACCTCTATTTTAACTGCTATATATTTAGAAGTCCCGATGTACATAAATGAGTGGTCTCCAATTTATAAACACACTGTGTTCTAGAAGTTCCTTGAAATTCAGTAAATCACTTACAAACCACAATTTCCTTTTCAGGCTGGTTACCAAACCTGACTTACTCAGCAAACATTTACTGAACAACAATTTACCTCCCAGCATTGCTGAATTAGAGAACTGTGAATTCTGGTTCCTGAATTAAGGAAACCCTGCCATGCAGAAGAGAGGAGAAAGATGAAGTGAAGATGTGCAGAGGAGGAAAATGAAATCCTGTACCATATCCTCCCCAATTCTGAAACATAAACCTTAGGTTTTCCACTTCCTCCACTGTCACTATGTGAGAACTCTCTGATTTCCCAGGCCTGGCCTAGGTTCCCCACTTCAGCTCAACACGCAGTATGTGTTCAAAGATTTCCTTACCATTCAAAGTGCTCTAAATTCTAACAGTAAAGACCTGTACATCAGTCCTGGAGAGTACAGGTTTAGGAAACACACAAAACTGACCTGAAATCCCTGACTCTCTTATTTGTGTCTTGGTTGTTTTGAGAAAATTATAGAAAAGAATAGAGAGGAACACATGGGATTCAGTCTTGGCTAACAGCCCTGTGCTCTTTGGCAAATCACTCCACTGCACTCTACCTTGGTTTCCTGAGAAAACATGAGAACCTACTTCATAAGAATGTGAGCAAAACACTGAAAGAAAGCTCTCAGAACCCTGTGTTCAGTAGGTGTTAACTGTAAGTGTTTACCCCTCTAAGGCTCCATTTCTTTGTCTGTTGAAAGATGACATCCCACTTGAACAGTTGTGATGAGTATTGCCAACGGTACCATGTAAAGTCAGCAAACTGACATACTGCCTTATACAGTATCAGTAAAATGTCTGCTGTATTAGCTTTCTTTTCGTTGTTTCAATGCAACAGCTTTCAACTTTCAGATACAAAAACAAATTTGCTGGAATTGATTATAATTAATGTAACCTCAACCTTTCTATTAGTAAAAGACAGCATTCCTATGATGTCACAGTATGGATTTTAACAAAAAGAGACTTGTTGTAGTGGGGCCGGGGTCCCTCACTGGGTGCTTGAGGATGATGGCAGAAGGTAAAAGGTAGAAAAAACCGTCACCACTGTTGTACAGCAGCAGAGACTGTAGCTATCGAAAACACTGATTTGTTTCCAAGATGGAAGAAATCTTAGGATTAAAGATATCAGCCAAGTAGGCAAGGATAGAGAAGTAAAAAGCTGTATAATCTGTACCAGTAGCATTTTTTTATAACCAGAGATAGAAAAGATGGCTGTTTGCCGATTGTCATCACCTGTACACTATTGGGCCACTGCCATGGCAACGGTTTTACATCACTGACATATTTTTTCTCAGTCTTTTGTTTTTGTTTTTTTGCAGACTTTATGCTACCATTCAACTCATGGATAGTGTCTCCGGTGACTGACTTCGCTGGCTTCTCTTCTCGCTTTATTTATTCCTCTCAAGGACTTCAAATATCACATAGATGCACACAATTCTCTATCACCTGCTCTGATATTTTTCTTACGCTCCAGACCCTCACATATGCAACCACTGCCTGCTTGTCACTGTCACACGTCTGTGAAAACCCAAAGAATGGCACAGGAAATGGAATAGGATTTCTTTCCAAGTACTACTGTGCTCAAAATCTAACTGCAAATTGCTCATAAGAAGTCTAAGTCGATTCTTAAGTAACTTCATTAGCGACTTAGACAATTCAAAATTTTCCGCTATGACTGTGGAATTGTCTTTTTCCCCCTTGAATTCACTCAGCTCTTGCTATGTGTATTTGGAGGTGCTGTACTGTATTGCTATAGTTCTATTTTCATGTCTTCCTGATGAAATGACCTTTTCATTATTATAAAATGTTCTCTTTATCTCTAATAATACTGATTATCTTAAGGTATAGTGACTGATGTGTGTATACCCACTCTAATCTTATTTTACTCAGTATTGTTTTGTAAGAGTTTTCTGTATTTCATGCCCTACAAACATTATAGCTTTATGTTACTATGTGTGTTTGTTTGCATTTGTTATGTTCTCAGTCTAAGCTTCATTTCTGAAATAATTTATTTCCTTCGTTCTAAGTTTTCAGTGAGTTATATAGTTCCTGGTCTTTTACAAATGTATTTATTTGTCTCTTAAGGCTGTTAGTGGCTTATCCCACTCACTTTGCTGAAATTAGTTGTTAGAAATCACCTAAATCACCCATCACTGAATACTGTGGCAACTACTGTCCTTGAGGTTTCAGCTTTGGTGCACGTGGAGACTTGAAGAGATTGGGAGCTAAGCTGCTGCCACCCGTGTCACCTTCCAACACTTTCATTTATTGATTAAACACTTTCCAAGTCCTTCAGATGTGGAAAAGACCACAGATGGATAGTGCCCACAAATGAGGGCAAACACGAAAACACATATAAATAATAAATGACAGTACTGACTAATTGAGGAGTTGAGATTCACCAGATGAATCAGCAGCTTCTGACTTCATTAAGCGGTTAGTAGAAATGGGCAACATTTCTCAAAACATGTCCCACAGGAAGTAAGCAGAAATATGTCAGTTCTGGCATTTCAGTGAGTGTAATTTAAGAAACAGTGGGCTGGGGCAAAGCAACCTTTACCTCTTCCTTTTGAACAATACCAAATGAGGTAATGGTGAAAGATTTGTATAAAGCTATTAAAGAAGAAATAAAATATATGAGGGAAAAAATCTCAGTTTCTACATTCAGTGCAGCAAATAACAATCACTACTTTAGAAAGGATAAAATTTGCTCTGATTTGCTTACCATATACCAAGTGATGTTTGGTTTGACAGTGGAAGGAAAATATCCATCCACATTTGGACAAGCAATATTCTGAATGCCATCTTCGACATACAGTTTTTCCACTGGGAGTTTCATGGGAGAATTGTAACAGCTGTCTTTTTGAACAACTTCCAGGGGGAATGCAACTTTGCTGCAATATGTAGTATTCCTGAAAACAGAAACATGGAATGAGCAGGTAGTTTTCTTTGCATTTGATGTAGTATTGTGATCATAATAAAATGAACTCAATTAATACCACATTTATTGTATACATTTGTATAAAAATCAAATGAGTTACAGAGGTATTTCCTATATCAGTTGGCATTACAAAATAAAAACCAAACACAATGATCTATTCTTAATGTATTAAACTATTTGTACTTTACATAAGACACTAAGGGTGTATGTTTAAAATTTTTCACTTAAAACATTTTCAATATTACTCATTATTGGTAAAGCAAAGGCAAGAATGGCATATTGATGCCTAGCTGATAATAGTTAAAATGACCTTCGGAAAGTATCTGTTTCCAGAATAATTTATAAAGTCTTAGGTTTTGGCCTAATAACCCTATGTTTGAAAGTTTTGGTTCATTTTTCTGTTTGTTTTCCATGTAGAGGTAGAGAAAAGTGGAAATGGAGACAGAACATAATCAAAAATGTCTATCCAGTGCCATCTCAGAAAACACTGGAATAAGCAGAAAAATCAAATATAAAGATTGTAGCAAAACTGTGGTATAGCAGTTTAAAATCGTCATCAGCCCTTGTAAAACCAGTCAGGCATGAAAGGCAAATATAAACACAAAAAAATTTTTACAATAACTGGGAAACTCTCTTTGCACAGTTTTCCTTCTGCCTAGAGAGCTCACCATGTCTATTATTCTCTACCAAATCCATATTCCAATTAGGGGTCCCATTCCTATATACATGGGAGATATCTTTAATTCAACAGGTCATATTTTGAAATTTTAGATATCTATCAATGTCCTCTGTGAAATGTAAGTTCCACAGGACCATTTTTGTTTATTGTATTTATTGCATATAGTACAGCATTTACACTTTTAGTAGATGATAAATAAATACCTGTTAAATGAAATAGATGTAAAACATATATATATATATATATATATATATATATATATAATAGAGTAATAAAAGGGAACATAGAATAATAAAAATAAATATGTAGGTGACAGTGTAATGAGTTCTAACTGTCCCTCTGTACTCACGATTTTTAACCACAGGACCAAACGTGTAGTAGACTTTCAATGACTCATAAATTAATACTAAATACAATGGAAGAGGAGGGACATGCATTCCCAAACATGATGGGAAACGTGTTACAAGACAGCTTTTGAGAGTCATAGGAGCACGGCAAGGGGCAATGTCAAGTATGATCTCTGTCTACTCATTACAAAAGGTATACTATGTGGTAGATGGATTCTATAGGTAGAAGTTATAGGAGGTAAGTTTAACTTAATATTAAGGTACAGTTTCTGATTTTAATAAAAGTGATGAATGGCTTTTGCAACTCTTACAGTGAATAACATTGGAGTAAAAATATAAACTGTAAAATATGCGAAGATGAATCTCACTTTATAGTTTAAAAGACATCCAGTCATGATTCCACATGGCTATGTTGAAGGCCATTCTCAGTTTAGGAATCACTGCAGGGCAATGGGAAGTTTTATAGGCCCCTGGCAGACAATTTCAATTCTAGGTTCAGTTAAGAGACAAGGAAGATAAGCAGACAGGTAAACTGAAGAACAGACCATCTAGAAATTGATAAATAACACTTAAAGATATAGCCTTACCATTCAAGCAGCTCTACTCCTTAAATGAAAAAGGATTACAGAAGTTTGGACAAGAGTTTCAGGCAAGAGGTGGGAAGTTAAAAGAAACACAGATTAGAAGTGCTAGAATGTGCCACAGAGACTCAAAATCAAAGAGAAACAGATAATGATTGCTTCCCAAGGATTTGCTAGTGTTCGCTTGGGAAACAGTAATTGATTAACAATTGTCAATGAGCTCAAAGAGCATGTAGGTCAATGTTCTCACTGTGCAGAAAAAGACACCAAAAATCCAGATGTGAGCACAAGTTGCATAAATTTACCAGCTATGCAGTGCTGGAGCTAGACTGATGGCCTGGCTGTTCAGCCTGCTTGTCAGTGCTCTTTCCAGTATAACCTGTTTTAATTTATATAGAGTTGCATTAGGACATAAATAATGGTCACATGAGTAGTCTAGGCTCCTTCAGAACCCAAAAGTCATTCTGGCAAAAGTGTCAGGCAAAATCTGAAGAAGGGACTACAGAGGCTGTGGAGATCAAAGGGTTTTTGGTGAGACAGAAGATCTTATCTATATAACTGTCATATAACTTACATTAATCAAAACATATTATAGTTCTCAATCAGAGAACAGCTAACATTTAAGAGAGAGAAAGGAGACAGGATTGCTAATTATTATGATTACATTGTGTTCATACCCAATGCAATCACTGGTATGTTGCAGTTCAAATGCATAGAACTTCACAATTTTGTTATATTTGGAACAGGGCCTTTAAGTAAAATAAGGTCATAAGGTTTGGCCCTAAGCAAGTATTACCAGTGTCTTTATAAGAAGAAGAGATTAGGACACAGACACACAAACAGAAGGCCATGAAGAGACATGGGGAGAACACGATCACATAGAAACCAAAGAAAGATTTAATGGGAATGAAATCTACCCTGCCAACTTTAATCTTAGACTTTAGTCTCTAGAATTGTGCAAAAGAAAAATTCTGTGTGTTAGCTGTCTAGCCTGAGGCATTTTGTTATTGTAATTCTGGCAAACCAATATACCTGCTAAGGGATTGTGTAGAAAATTATGTTAAACAAACAAACAACCCCCCTCCCCAAAACAAACAAAAATAGATGGGAGTGTACGAAATCTTTGTTCAGCAAGGTAGCTAAAAAGAGACTATAAGTAAAAAGTAACCAAAGAAGTAAGACTTAAAATGGTTATTCTTTGCTGCAACCTCAATTTGTTATTTATTTTTGTTTTGTTTCATTTGCCAAACCAAGCGTTAATACATTATAAAAGAAAAATAGGCATGTTGAGGATAAAACATCAAATTCACAAAGATATTCAACAAAAAAAAATGAATTTGATAAACTTTGCAGTAATGGTTAGTGGCTTTAAACTAAGTCATAGATTCTCAGGGATCTGGTATTCACTTGCTTCTTGGGGGAATTTTGGTAGATAAGTTTAAAATCACTGTCCTAAATTCATTTGCTGTGTCCTAAATATCCTTTCTTCTATAAAGGTACTCTGACTGTCTCTGTTGTGCCAAGCACTTTGAAAGATGCCAAGAATAACTGATATGAATAAGAGTTACTCCCTGCCCTGTATAATTTCTAAGAAAATGGATGTCTCCAGGAGAACCATGGGTTTTGACATTGTGGAAAAGGAGAGAATAAACTAGGTGACTTTAGACCACTCTGACATATGTCAGGGTCTGAAAAGGAACCACTCACGGAAGAGATCTCAAGGGCACATCAGTTTTCCCTGCACGGCTCCCTCATCCACCTCACCTAAGCCACTCAGGTGAAGTACAACTCTATCTAAATGCTTCCTTACCCCTCCCAGATCTGGGCCACACTCAGGATCAGAATAAAGGACTAAAACCCAAGAGGAAAAATAAAATTACTGCTGAGAGTTGTTACCTTAACATACAGGTATAGTTGCCTGTGTCATTGAGGAGGGTAGGCCGGAACCAGAGTACATCTTTCTCCTTACTAATGCGATTCTCAGGGAGGCGGAAGTTAATTGGCTCCTCAAGGTCCCGGTCCTGCCTAGTCCAATACCAGATCAGAGTAAGGCCAGCTGAATGGGCTGTGCTGTAGTTAAACTTTAGGAAGTGTTCAAAGAGTGGGCACTTGATCCGAGCTGGCTCATCTTCAAATACTTGAATCTGTCTCATGGTATCGAGTCCCCAGTCATCACAGCGTTCTGGAAGAATCAAAAAGAAAACAAGGACAGATGAGTCACTTCACAGTAAAGCCTCCAGAGATTACACCTTCTCCTCAGAATTATTCTCCAGGATCTTACTTCTCTGGCCATCTTCAATGACCTCCTGCTAATAAACACATATGGTAAGAACCTACAGTGTAAAGAAATTCCTTCTTTCCATCTCTTTATTGTCTTTTGAGCATCTCCTGGATAACAACTACATCTGATAGCATGATTCTGTAGAACCCTACAAAGAATGAGAAAAGTAACACCGGAAAAAGGTCACGTGCTGGTGGTTCTCTTCCTGGAGAAAAATTGTAACTAAAAAGGTAACCTTTATCTAGGTAGGAGAGAGGAATCCCAGTGCTCTAACTTCTCCTGCTTTTTTGGACTAGATCTTCACTGTCCAACAGGAATATAATGTGAGCCACATTTGTAGTTTTACATACCCAGTTGAAAAAGAAGTGGGTAAAATCAATGTCATTATTTTCTTAAGCTTGATATATGCAAGTCATCCAAAAACAATTAATGATCTCTTTTACATTTGCATTGATTTTTATAGTATATCTTCAAAATTCAACATTTTTTATACAAACAGTACCCCTCAACCTGGACTAGTCATTTGTTTCTCTGGCTACCACAATTAGAAGTCAAAGTGTTAGTGATACTGGGGAATAAAGGTATCTAGCATTTTAATGACTGAGAATCAATTAAAATTCCTAATGGCTTTCACATTTGGCTTCTGATGAAAAGTAATTAGTCATGTATTAAGGGGAAAATGATAATTACT